>JAAGNO010004118.1:0-45985 GCA_033439905.1 Ceryle rudis | reverse complement strand
AGGAAGGAAGGAAGGAAGGAAGGAAGGAAGGAAGGAAGGAAGGAAGGAAGGAAGGAAGGAAGGAAGGAAGGAATTTGTTCTGCTACTGAAACAACTAGCCGGGGAAGCATTACAGGGAGATCGCAAAATAGCTGAAGGGGAGGGCATAAGATACTTGTCTTCCCCAACCACTCCCACTGCCAACAAACAACTCCTGCAGCCAGCACCCACTGGAGGAATTCACTCATTGAGACAGTTGCAGCCTGCAGCCCTGGGCCCAGTGTGTGACCAGGGGCTGCCTCGTTCCCCTGGAAGCCCATTGGCACCTGCCATTCCCAACAGGGTGGGCCAACCACAGGTCTTCACAGTTCCCTTGACTGTACAGGAGGGGTTCTGCAGGTATGACTCATTCAGCACTTTGTGCCAAGCCTCACAACAAGAGGATCCTGGACACAGGACAAAGAACATCTCTCCTGGAAAAATATACCACTGTATGTGGAGGTCAATACGGCACTGTGTATTATCTGGAGCCATAGGCTATATGGAAGGTCTACAAAGCACTGACTGGTGTTTTCATACCAGTTCCTCTTCACTGCTCTGCAAAGTCAGACAGATGGCATTTAAATTGATTTTTAAAAACATGAATAGAAGAGGTTCAGTCATTTTCTGGTTAATACTCAGTGTTTATGTTTTAATGAGTTTAGGTTCGATGTAGCTTTCACTTGAAACTAAATCCTATCTCTGTGTATGATTAAGCTATTTAATAACTTTTGTACAGGTCCCAGCTATCTTTGCTTTCTTCTAAAATATGCTTTTTTACAAAAAATGGCTTAGCTTCCTGCCCTGCCATCTATTGTCCTCACACTTTCATTAAAAATTGAATATAGTTTTAATGCCAAAAAACATTCGGCTTGTGTGTCATCTCTTTAATCTTACAAAGCCTGTGTCCCCCTGTGATACCTTGGGAATCTCTGCCCAAAAATCTGATGCTGTAGTAATTTCCTAGCAGCCAAGTCTTGTCAGCTCCCACTTCAGAGTCATCTACTGGGATGAAGCATGTGTTAATTCTCTTTTACACCAGAGGCTTCTGCCTAGCAATAGCTGTCATTGAAATACCGCAGATAAGGAGCAGGGATTCTCTTCAAGAAGTTTCAGTACAAATCTGTCTTTTCTGCCTTTTGCTAGCTGTTTTACTGATGTACCTCTCCATCCATGAATCCTCAAGGAAGAATTAGCAGAAAAAAAGAAGACGCACAAAGACAGAACAGCTGTTGTTTTCAGAGCACAGAGGACAAGAAAGACAGATACCTCCTTCCCTATGGGCTCCAGGAAAAAAACCCACAAACTAATGGAGCCTAAAGTAGCTGGCTTACAGGTAAGACCTCACAGGCTAAGCTATACTTGTAACAAGCACATATCTTTAATGTGGGACAGAAACAACCCACCCTTTTATCCTTTCTTCTGGGACTAGACTACTGAGAGCCACAAGAGAGCTTTCTTCACTGTGAAACTAAATGAGATGCTATGTGGAATAAATCATTAATGTAATGGAAAGAAAAAAATTATTCCCCAACTAACCCAAATTAAAAGCCCAGTGGTATTTTCTGGAAGGAAAAAAAAAATTCTCAACCTTCTATAACCAATCCAGTTGACCCAAATCTTGAAAACACATCCTTGCCTTTAGTGATTGATTTTAAATACACTCACAATGTCCTTCTACTTCATGTAGAAGTAATTAGCATTTGTTTTCATGATGATACCAGAGCAGCTCAACACCTCTTCTATCACTCTACTATTGACACAGATTTTTTAAAAGATCAGAAGCAGATGAAAGCAGAAAAAGCCTCCAGAGAAATGAGAAGCGGCTACACTGACTTTCATTCCAGGGTCCACAGTCAAAGTGAATTGAGCGTCTGAGGTATGCACAGCCATCTGTATCAGGCTGAGGATGGATGTGAGAAGTTCTCATGCATATGTAGTTGTCCAATATCTCTTTCTTTCTCCCTGGGGTGCTTAATGTTTTTTTGACATAATGTTCACAGTAAAAACAAAACAAGAGCTGGTGATTCATATTGCAATGTGTAGTAATAATCTTTCTGATAAACTGACATCTGCCTTACAATCCCCAGCTAGCTGTGTTCCCACTTGCACACCCTCAAAACTGACCAGGAGGTCAGTGGAAGGAGGACAGCTCACCATACAGAAACTCTGCTGTACTCCATTTAGACCGCACCAGTCTGGATCATTTGTGCACACTTGGTGCCCAGGGGACAGGATGGACTTTGCCCTCCCGTACAGTCTCCTGCTTTTTATCCAATGTTGCGATCAGCAGAGATTCCTCCATCCACATCAGGTAGTAAAAGGGAGAGACAGAGAAACTTCAGGTCAAGCAAAAGCACAACCTTCCCAAGCTGAATTGCTCTGTCATGCCCCTTCGGTTGGCTAAAGGGAATTTCATGTTCCTCCCCCTTTGCCTGCTTTCCTCTAGTCAAGAAGCTGGTCAGTGCAAGCCTGCAATGAGGCCTGCAACTGGATCTTGCAAACTGTATACGAGAGAACTTGAGAAGACTAACGGCAGAGATCGCATGTCAAAAAAAACAAAAGCCATGTCAGTAAAGATTTGTAGCTTGAAACAGATCCTTGCTTTATTTTCAGGGAATTACTCACACTGTCCTTGTCAAACTCACAGTAGAGTTTACTTTAAGAAGTAATGATTTTACTAATACTATAATTTGTATCACACTAGTTCAAGCTCTCAGTCCCATCAAACCAAATAAAATATGGTCCCAGCCCCTAAGATCCTACAACTGAATCATTTGTTTCTATCACCAAGCCCTTAGGAAGCTTGTTAGCTCTTTATCACAGGAAACACTCACAGAAAATCGATCTTTCCAAGCTGGCTACCAGCATTTTCTTTTCCTCCAGTGCTGCTATTTTTAAGCTATTATTTTGCACAAAACTTAGAGAGTTTGATAAATCTTTGGATGCAATTCAAGAACAGTCATGAGCCTGTGTGGGCACATTTCTCTCTTTACCCTCTCTTAAAAAAGGTCTTCCTTTTTTTTTCCTTTTTTTTTTAATATATATATAAATCTTTTCCTTGTTTGGAGGAGCCAACATGAGCAGTAATCACAGTTCTGGTCACTAGCATCTTCTGCTTAAAGGGACCCAATATCAACCACCCAATAGCTACAAGGAAGTCATCGAGAAGTCAGAGCCAGGCTCTTCATGGTGTTGCATGGTAGGAGGACAAGGAATACTGGACATAAATTGAAATAAGACAAGTTCAAATGGGACAGAAAGAAAAGCTTTTTCATGACCGGGTCATTCAAGCAATAGAACATGTTGCTCAGAGACGATGTGTGAGGTTTTTAAGACCAGACTACATAAAACCTTGAATAACCTGGTCTGACCTCACAGCTGACAAAGCTTTGAACAGGAGCTTGGAATAAAATCTCCTAAGGTCCCTCCTAACCTGAATTATCCTATAATTCTATATCTTAATTTCCACACCCTTTTTTAACTGAAGCTTTTGTCTAACCTTCTCACTTCCACATGCACCAGATCTTAACATGTTTTCAGCATTTTGACTAAAAGGTTCCAAGACCTTTTCAAATAGTTACTGAAAGAATTTCAAAACAAAACTGAAATAACATCTTTTATAGTAATTTGTAAAGCAGGGGGTTTGATTATGGTAATATTCTTACATGGAAAAAGTGCCCTTCAATGGGAAATCTTTGCCTGAATTAAATTACGGCACTTTGGGAGTTAAATATATATACTCACAGCCATTGATACATAAATGGACTAAATTATAGATAGAATTTTTAAAATAGGGAGGATCACTTACTGCCAAATGAAATTTAGGAGCATAGTGGGAAGTAAAACAGAAAATGAAAACCCAGTAATAGTCCAGGCTTTTTCAGGTACAGCCAGAGGAAGCAGTACCTATCACTAAGCAACACTTTAATTTGCTTCAAGGAGAGTGAGGAAGACAGCCAGGGAAAGTCAGATTATGTGAAATGAGTTTTCAGCTAAGTTGGTTGTCCTCTGTTAGTTCACTGTGTTCCAGGCTGGCTCAAGACACATGATGTAAAAGCATTCTCTAAGGCAGGTTTCATATATAATAAACAAATATCTTTTCCCGTGGGACCCAGGCTACATAATCAGGCATTTTCCTAACTAACATAAAATGGTCAAAAAAACACACTCAAGAAGCAAGCAGCAGATGCAGTGTGAGCAGCATAGCTCAGAAAAATTATCATTAACTTAACAAGAAAGAGTTTCCTATAAACTGAAGTTAGAGCTAAAATCTCAGTAAATTGGAGCATCTTTTACCTGAAGAATTACAGAACAAAACACACAAAATCAGTAGAGTGCTGCTTCTATGCATTAACTGGGGTTTCTTATAGATCTATTTTAACACAAGCCCTCTTCTTGCCACAAAATGAGAAATTCTATTAAGAACATTATTAGTGGTCCTTTAAATAGCTAATTACACCTAACTCCAGTCATAATGTCTAATTACTGGTTTATTCACTCCAAGTGATTTATAACATGATGAGAAATTACGGAGATGAAATTAGATCAAAGGGTGGCATAAATGTATTTGCATTTCAAACTGCCTTCAAAGGCAGAGGTGGAGCTGAAGCAGGGTTGGGGAAGACTGTTTAAGGACCAACTCCATTCTAATCAAGACTTTGATAACATCTTGAGACCAATAACTTATGCAAGCAGTATCTCTTTCACTCATGATTTAAAACAGGGGAGACATTGCACAATAGTTTGTTTAAGAATATTTTGCTTGTCTCATTCTTTGTCACCGTGTAGAACACCCCTATCCTTCACATCTCTGTCCATTCAGAGACGCATCAGTATAAACACTTTCTCGATGACGGGTAGGAAATAGGGGAGTTGAACTTCACACATGGAAGCGTCAAATTACCAGAGACAGGTCATGAATTATACAGATAGTTTGTCATTCATTTCCCTTAGACTGTACAGCTAATTAACAGCTGTACTTTTCATATGAATTCTGTAATTACTCTGACATATGCTAACCAAGCATCCCGTCCCTGGCTAGAGTTATGCTCCATTACAGAGTGAAAGTTAATGGTGGTCTGTGGTTCTGACATTAGTCTGAACCATAAAAACTAATAGCTGAAACTCCATGTTATTGGGGATCCTCTTCTGTGACCTTTTGCTTACATTTGTTAAAAACACACACCCTCCTTCACGAGAAGGAATGAGTCCATTTGAAAGACAGTTCCATCTTATGGCTAGTTGGGAGGTGATTTCATGAAAAGGAAATTCCTTTTGCCTATTAAAAGAATAATTCAGAGAAACTGCAGGAACAAATCTACTGCTCAGAGGCCTTAGATTGGTCACCTCCCCTCACATTTGAGCATCTCACAATACCACAGGTATGTTTACTACATTATAGACAGCAGGCACAGAGTAGTTACAAACACATAAACTAAAATAGTTACACAGTGGCCCATTGCACTCTACAGTCATCAACTACGTCAATGATTATAAATTAACCCCCTTTTGCACAAACAAAACCATGCCCTTGAGACAAAAGACTGAAGGGCTGAGTGTAGGTATAGTGTAGGAGAAACAGGATTTAGGCTGGAAAACTTTATTCTAAACATGTGCCTCAACAAGTAATGTGTATCAGGACCACTTTTCCATTCATTTTCCAAACTTATTAGATGCATCACCAAAGAACGAAAAGCTTACTTCCTGTCTTCTACCATCACTACTTCTCTGTTAAGAAGATCAGTATCCCTGTATCACAATCAAATTATGTATGAATGAGGCACTCCAGGACCCAAGCTGCAAGAAGACACATGGGACTAGATATCACACTAATTCATGATTTATAAGCACAGATATCCAATTGATCACATTATGAATATGATTTAAATACAATAATTAAAAAAGATAGTTGCTTTTTTTTTCTGTAATCCTGGCTTCTGGGACCTTTTCATGCCATTAGTATATAAACATTGAGAAAACACAAAAAACAGGAACTCACCTAACAAGATTTTACTGGGAAGCTGCTGAATGCAGGAGTGAAAGAGGCAGAGACATCATCAAAAACTGGAATTTTTTTCCTCACTTATCTTCAGCATAGAACCATTGAACTGATCCTCTGCAATTGTACCTGTTCCTCTTATCAAGCTGTGACCACTCACAGAGAAGATGAGTAGATGTAGAGAGAAAAAATTTACACTCTTCTAACTTCAACTTACCCAAATAAATGAGTCCACTTGAAGGGATTACAGACAAATTAAGAATGGAACTGGTTTTCACCAACATATATTATACACTTTTTTATATCTACAACTGAGAATCTAAGTGCATAAATTACACTGCTTACTTCTTAATCTCCCTTTTTAAAACATTTCAAAGTTGGTTACATCTCAGCATCATTTTTTCCGCTACCGTGGATCAGTCACTTTAAGAGCGCACACAGGAAAAAAAATGGGGAAAATGGTAAGGTGAGGAGATTGAGATATATGTCTCTCATCTGACTTTCTTGACAAAGATAAGGCAGAATCTATTAAGCACCTATACAAAACATTCCCTATTCTTTTTTACAGTTCTTTCTCATCTCTCTCATTTCTATGTGACAGAAGGTTTGCTGCTCTCCCACAAATCACTCTCTCTCCTTGACATGCTCTGACCTATGCTCTGCTGTGACTTTCAATAACCATCTGCATTCTACTGGAGCAGAGACTTTTGAGGACAGAGGGAAGCAGCCACACATCATTGCCACCTAATGTCCAAAGTAACATCAAATCATTCAAGGCTTTCCATATTTTCCTATCTTCCCTATTTTCTGGCTTTTCCTAGATGCGGACATCAAATCCTCTTTGTCTTTGCTGAATTATGACTATGACCTTGATTTCTCACACCTCAGTGTAAAAACAGATCCACAAATATTTTGCCAGGCACTGTACACACCACTGTATTAGAGACATTAACACCTCAGTACACTGTAACTTAAATTTACACAGAAACATGGCATTGCATATGCAAACATCTCTCATGTACGTAGAGGAGGTGGGACATGAAATAGCAAAAGATTAAAAAAAGAAAAGGATATTTTTGCCTAATTGTTTACTATCAGTTCTGCCTGCACAATTTTCCCACGGTTGCATGGAAAGATGCCATTTCCCTCATGTCAAAGAACAAACAGGCTCTTCATTGCCTAGCTTTATTTATTAGCTGAAAGACAGACATTTCATAATTGTCACTAGACAGAGCAAATGGGATTTTTGAAAAAGACTAAAGGAATTGATGTCCATCATCCACAGATTTTCAGATGAACTGGACATTTAATTCTTTAGTATTTTAAGAAGAAATAAAGGTGAATATTTCAATAAATAGCTTAAGCAGATAGAGAAACACCATCACTTACACCAGTGCAGTCAATGGCTAGCACCGAGTGCTACAGCTGAGCAAAGAAATGCATGCAAAAGGGGAACTGATTCAAACAGAATTCACCAGATTCTGCATTATTTAGGTTCTACTCATTGTTAATAAGAGAATTTCTTAAATACAAAATACAAAAATTCAAATAAATAAATACAAAATTTCTTAAATACAAAGTTTGGGACTTGACTAGAGTTATTTTTCTACTTCGTATAACATGAAGGACACTAAGAGTCTCTTCTCTTTGTGCATAATTTATCTCAAACAGACGAGTCATTTGACAATATAGAAGCAGTAACAGCTCTGACTAATGCCTCTGTCACCCCACGCATTGATCAGTGTTCCTCTTGTTGTTGGTATCCCTGGGAAAACTCTGCAGAAGACAATTAGTCCTAGGTGCTCTGTCCCACATAGCACTCCTCACTTCACTGTGTTTGAAGAGAGTTCTATCACATATAGTTACACTGCTAATTGAATAGGCAGATCCTAACTGCTCTGCAGGCAGTGTGAAAGCCACATCCAAGCAAAGATAGCAGTTAATGGTAGAGGGAAGACATTTCTTCTCTTTTCAGATCATATGTATGAGACCTTCAGGACAAGCAGCAAACTTTTACTGTGTCCATACAAAATTTTCCACAGTGTAAATTAAACTGATATTTAAATGCCTTGGCTTTGCTATAAGGCAAGAAGCAACCCATTGTGTTCACTAATAGTGAGAGAAAGCACCTTGGGCTTACATTTATGACACTGTCAATCAGCTCTGCCTGCCGCAGTGCCTTGCAGTCAGAGCTAGCTCTCCTGCCTGGAAGAGGGTAGGGCAGAAATCATCACTTTCAAGTCATTTAGACACATTAACTAAGGACTGTGCCCAAGCTAGGGAGAGTCATACTCTGTGTGACCTTAAACAAATCACCTCATGCTCTCACGCCTCTGTGCCTTAGTTCTCTAATATAACATGGAGATCAAACTCATTCTAGTTCACAGAAACCCTGTGCAAATTAACCTTTCCAAAATACAGTGAAAGCTTCTAATATACTACTAGGTTTCTTTAAAAATACAGACCCGTACCTATTGCTGTTTAGGAATGGGTGGGCTTTTTTTGGCTGTTAATAAGGAAAAAAAGCCAAGGTGAATTAGAAACACTTTGCTATTCACCTCAGTTACTGTCTTCTATCACTTCCTCTGTTGACTGATTCTCATTACTTAGCTTCCATCAGTGAACACAATCACCTACCATTGCTCCTTGGTGCTGCAACGAGTCACCTACCCTTTTAATCCATTTTTGGAGGCTGTCAGTTTTGATTTCTTGCCTCAGAATGCCATCTTCATCTTTAGTGTTCTGTCATTCTTAATTCACAGTGAACTTAAACACACCATTCTGCAAAGCATATTTCATTCTTGAAATAAGCAACCATTATTTTACTCTACAGTCTCACTCTCACAGGACAACTGATTAATCCAGACTCCAGGATAAGAAGTCTTCATGGTGAGCATCTAGCAGCTCATCATAATGACCAGAACCAACCCACAAAGCAGGTAGTATGATGCACACAGGGCTGGAAATAAAACCGGCACAACATGCATATTGCCTGAGAGCCCATTAGCTTCACCGTTTCACATGACTGTGCAAATTGCCATCTTAGTTGATTTGATGTACGTCTAGTAGACTGACTGCCAAGGAAGTAGAAAGACAGTTTAATCAAAACAGTGGTCATGAGTACATCCCAGAGTTCTGCAGAATAATTTAATTCCCTTAAGTATTTTTTCTGTGCATGTTAGAAGGAAGCACATCAGACAGAGAATCGCCAGAGAGCAGAGAATAGCTTTTGTTAACGTACAGCCCAATGTGAAGAAGAATTAGTGATTTGGGGGACTTCCATGGGCTCTTAATTGGCAACAGAAGATGCAAAATGTTTGAGGAACTTGTGAGGCAGCAGCAACCTGTTCATGATTCATTTGGCTGTCATAAGACAAGTAAGGTGGCTGATGGCCTGACCTTTCCTCACCGAGAGCTGATAGACACTGTCTCTTCATTTGAAACAATTCCCTGGAAAGACAAAAGTGATGGTGCATCTTTAATCAGATATTGCCTCTTATCAAGGAGCTGCACCTTTTACTCTAGCAAAGATTATGAAAACAAAGAACATACTACTTCAGCAATGAGAGCAGAAGGCTCTGAAGGTGTCTACATTCCCTCTTTCCCCCATTAATAAAAGCTTTAGTTAATACCTTAGTCTATGTTTTTCAAGGGCAAAACAGCAGTAACATTTTCATCTGTGTAGACAGTGATGAATTTTGGAAAGTTTCTATAAACTTTTTCAGTCTTTGCCATATCCTTCTTTCTAGATTTTCCTAGTATCCTTTCTAGTCTCTCTTTTTAAGATAAAAGCTTTTGATAGAAGACGGGAGAACACAGTGACTTGCAGAGTCTGTGCAGTTCTAGATACCAACTTAGAGGCAGCACAGAAAGACAATTTTTGGAGATTAGACAGTCTGTGTTTTTGGATTACCACAGAGTCAGCGGTTTTGTCTGAAATACCTCATTTCCTACTCTTTTCTTTCTCTTTAGGTCATCATTTACTGACATGATGTTGACACAGTCTTGAAATATCCACAGAATGGAATACTCCAGCATCTTGGGGCATGTAGTTGTTCAAAGTGGCATAGAGAAACTTGCACATGAAATTAAACAAATGAGAAAGCAAAGCAGCAGAAAAGGCCTGTTTCAGCACATCCCTAAGAAACAACAGTCCCCATGAGACAGATGCATTCATTGGAAGAGAAGAGAAGAGAAGAGAAGAGCTGTATTGCATCTTTACTTGGAGTAGGTTTTATTCACATGAGATTCCTACCACCTATTCCTCTCACCAGGTATAACTGACATCATGGCTCTAAGATTAGCCTTCTTGCTCAGTCAAGGAAATGAACACAGAAAGCCATTGCAGGTTCACCTTTTTCTTCCCCCACATGCCCTTCAGAAGATGAAGCCAAGTAAGAGAGCAGTGAACACTAAAAGGATAAAATCTCAACATTTGTGTTTTTGTTCTACTGTAACTCAGCACTGCAGGTAAAAAATTGCAAGGTTACTTTCTGAGCACAAGGTTAAGGAATAAGTCCTTAATAAAAGAGTTGTGTCCATTTGGCAAGTAGCACTTATTCTTCAATGTTTCAGAAGTGACCACTGACACTAAAGGCACATACTGCAAAACTGCTGACAAAACAAAATAAAGGAGTTTCCAAGACAGCTCAGAAGTCTGTTTCTGTTCAGTATTCTTGTTTCAAGGTGTCAGCAATCCAGTATCAAGTTTGGTACCATAGGATATGAAGTATGAAAACTGCAAAGACCACTTCTACGCTGGCTGTTAACACTTCAGAAGAAATGACTTTTGCATCAGTAAGTAAAGTTTCAACTGGCATGTTCTAGCTATCTCTGTAGAAAACTTCCTTACAGGTTCTCACAGACATACATTGACATGAATTTTCTCCCTCGTAACCCATCCAGGCCTCAGCCACAGGTAGGTTATCTTATTTGCCAGAAATCCTGTGTTCTCAACATATCCTCACCACATGTCAACAGCCAAATGAGAACAAGAAGACAAGAATTCCTTCCTGTGTCAGACCCGTACATTATTTATCGCTCCTCTCATGGCAAAGTGATCTCCAAAACTCAGGTTTAAGAAGTTGATGAGGCTTGCTGGCCCCAGGGAAATCTGAGCTCTTATGGAAGAGCAAACACATTTGGTAACACTTCAGATACATTGAGGAATTGTCAAGTATACGTTTTCAGGATGACATGCCATTTGTCAAAGTCAGTTAGGAAAGTGTTACCAAAGACTGATTCTTTTACCACATCTTGGAAATGTCTTGTGATTTAACCAAACTGTTGACATAAAGAAGCCAGGTGGGATACTGAGTTATTCATTCCTGAAATCTATTATCTGTGTAGTTAAATAAAAAAAAAATAGAGAGCAGCTGCATATCTCTGGCATACAGTTCCTCAGATACTTCTATCATATCAGTGCAGTGTCAAACCACTTCCAACCATGATATGCAAAAGAACTGCTCACAGCTTCTGCTTCCAGTGTGTTGGGTATGAGGAAACAGAAGATATGTGGTGTTTCTGGTACTAATTTTTTTGCACTGATTTTTTTGCATGACTGTTCCAATGAAATTTTGGATTTCAAACTCCTTTATGGTCAGGTAGATATTTCACAGATGGGTTAAGTTAATACCATTTTTCTCTCCTACTGATCACCTGTATTTAAAAGCTTTTGCTGGATAAGATGGTGATGGGCTGTATTTAAAGCCAGAGTTCTCAGTGTGATGCTGACACTGGATAAATATACCCTTTTAAATTAACAGAGGCAAGGGACACTTTCTGGAAGAGAAAAAAATCTCTCACAGGGCATGAGGGAAACACGAGGGAAAAGCACCCAAAGCAAATGAAAAAGAGAGATGGAAATTCTAACCAAAATCAGATCATTTCTGCTAGCCTTCTTCATTACTCGGCGCATGTCCCTGTATTTCTTGTGCAGAGAGGCACTTCAGTAGAGGAGGAGTTTAGCTGTTACGTGAACACACACGCAAAGGATCTTGCAAGAGTATAAAACCCAAGTATTCAGACATCAGGAAATTCCAAAACCAATGTTATTTATGCAACTTTAGTTAAATCACCTTGCACAAATGCATTATGTCACAAATGCCTTTAGTTATGTCACCACATACTGGTTTTCCACAGGACCACAGCCTCATTCAGTGCAAAGAGCAGCATTCAGTTGGACTGACATGCAGTCCTTGGTTTATTGCCCTTCTTCCTGCACCACAGGTATATCCTAGTTTGAAAACAAAATTCTGTTTCCAAGTCAGCTTTTTAGTAGCACTTCTTACAGGATTTTTATGAAGTTAGATCTACAGTGCTGACAGGAGGTAAGAGGTAGTGCTATTCCCATTTCACAGACAGGGAATGCCAGCACAGAGGCAATGCTAAATTTAGCAAAATGTGAGTCACTTAAGATACAGATTTTTTTCAGTATATGTATTATTCACACACCACTTAACTATGCACAAAGACTAAGGCACTACATTGAAGCTTCTGCAATTTACAGAACTTTGCTTCAAATGACTTCCCATTAAATGTTTCAAAACTGCAAGTTTCTAATGGAAAACTGTGTCTGGTTTCCCATAGGAAATGAAACATACACAGTTGTGCCATCTGCCTATTCATGTGCTGGTAATACTCCTTCCACCTCATTTCTGAACCTGTTGGCCGGTTTCAAACAAAATTGGTGGTCTCTAAGTGAATGTCTCTAGGCCTAACACTGGCAGCTAACAGGGAGTAAAACCCAAATTACAGCCTTCATAGAGAGAAAAGAGGTTACACCTCTTCCCCATCCCTGTCCTGTCAGGTAGTGACAGATCCCCTGCTCAGCACACACAGCTTTCAACTAGCTGCTTGCTAGGGGACTCAGGGCACAAATGTGTGGAGCTAATATCCACACTCCCCCTTGAGAAGCTTTATTTTCCTCTGGTGATACAAAACAGAGAAGCAAAAGAGAGTAAAATCATCTCCAAGACAGACAGTAATGAGCACATCTCTGTAATGATCACTCACCGCAGGGCTGTGCTGCCAGCCAAATGTCCCCCTCTCCTATCACTGCCAGAAGAGGCTCTTGGATCCATCATGGTTTTCACTTCCAGAAATGCCAGGACACTTTCTGAAGGATGATCTGCTGTTCATCTGACAGGACCTAGCATAAAAATTTGGCATCACTTAGCTAAGAATAAAATGGACCTGTCTCAAAAGAGAAACCATGTCCCGGTCCTTTCCAAAAGCCAACTGCAGCTCAGTGGATGTGAAAGAAACTAGTTTTGGGAAAGCAGCTGTTGAGCACAGCACAGTTTTCAAATAAACAGAAGGCTGTGCCATCTCTATTAGTGTTGCTGCTTCCAAATTTCTGGCAGCCAACACTCACTTGAAAAACTGGCACTCCCCATTACCTACTTCACTTCAGTCTGCCCTGGTCTTAAGACAGTCATCACCACATCTTACTGATGCCCTCTCTACCACAGCCAGCAATTTTTCCAGAAGGATGGGTTTTGCTTTCCAACAGGTTTCCTCAGCTGTGTCTACTCCGTGCCTACTTGTGATACTGTTTAGAAAAGAAACAAAGCAAAATGCTTAAAATGGGGTCCAGAGAAACCCACTATAAATGCTTCTTCTAGCTGGGCTTTCTAACTGCCAAGTTCTTCATGGTAAATGCCGCAGTAGCTGGTTCTGTTTCCAAAGCAACATGAAAAAGTTAATTGGAACTCAGTGCCACATGGCAGTCAACTAGAAAGCACAGCACAACATATTATTGGATAAATACAATTGGAAAGGGAAGAGGAAATCACACAAACTGAAGTCAAATGCATATGTGAATCTGACCTCTCTATCCTCAGAATTCCAGTTTTGTTCCTAAAAAATACTAGCGTAAGCCCCAGAACATAGATCATTTTGTCCATCAAGAGAAAGCTCAGCAATAAGTAACTTCACTCCATCTTATAATGGTGGTCTACGCTAGAAAGTCGCACTGAAATAAGTGTATGCTTCTAGGTTTCCATTTAATTTTCTTCCACAAACTCAGTTCTTCTGACCTGTAAGCTAAGTGACACTCATACAAAGTCAAATGAGATGTGACTTGAAACAGCAGTTTTGTTTCCTAATGTTAGTGGAGTTCTTCAAACAAGAATATAAAACTACTGCTAAATTTACCATCAACAGTTAGTGAGAGATTCAAGGAGATTACAGAGCAGAATTTGGCCAGTGAATTGTCTGTCACTGTTAGGCAGATGAAACAGGAGAACTACAGGGACTGCCTAGTCCTGAGGTCGATGTTGGAAGATGGGCAATCAGAAAAAAAAAAAAAAAAAAAAAGATGATTTGTTACATTTTCAAGTAAAACTGCATTTCATATCTAACTCTGTGCCTGTTGAAGAGATGACAGGAATCTCATTTTATTCAGTGCTGGAAAAACATACTTTGATGGGCAACTTCTGAAACAACTGAGAGGGGGACACCAAGATCTGTTTGAATATGTACTGTCTTCTGCAGTGAGCACTTGCATAGACTTCAGTTTTGCCAGTTAAAAAATGTTTCTGCAGCAGGTACCCATCTGGATTCTAACCTGAAATATCATAAAAATTATAACACTTCTGAATATACTGGTATACACATTATCTAATGTTCTGCTCCTTCATTCCTCACCATAATAGTTGAGAAATAATGGAGAAAGACTGTGGCTATTTTATGAATAGTAAAGTATCAAGATGAAGAAAAATGTTCTATATATCCTTGACTCATAGAGCAAATGGGCTTTAATAAAAACTGAAATTAGCTGGTTATCCAATAATCTGAGGATGTAATCCTTTCAGTTTTATTTTCCAAGTTGTTCATCTTGCTGACTATTTTCTCCCTCCTCCCCTTCTGCTGCTACCTATCTCATTAGGAGGCTGAGGTTCTGGCCAAGCCCTTGAAGAATTCAGTGCTCTGAAACAAAGGAAATCATGTCATAATCATCTTAGAAAAATAGATACACAGGAGAAAGCATCCCCTGCAGAAACAGCCATTATTGAATATTACGCAAAGCTGGTCATTTTAAGGCATTGTTTAATTTAATCGCTAGTACCTATTTTAATTACCTAGAGTTATATTTCCACCATAACGAGTAATAGCATAGAATAACAATGTGGGAAATCTGAGGAAGATTTTCCCACTTTTTTGAAACCACTGAAAATATCTGGCTTCTTCAAGAGCTGCACACTTAGCCCAGGAATGTGATGACATATTACAGCATGGTATCAAACCAAATGTCCCAGCATAATCCCCCTGCTTATAGCCTCTACTGTAAAACTAAGTCCTCCAGGACAGCAGCTGCATCTGCAACGCCTTTCGTGACATAGCTTTCATCTGAAGTGAAAATATAGAGCTAAATTCATAATAATACATCTGTGACTTCTCTAAAGTTTTCCCATGTTGACATTCGGCTTAGCACAATGCTAAAGGATAAAAAATAAAAAAAAATAAAAAAAAAAAAAAGAAAGAGAGAGGTAGTAGAAATTGTGGAGAGAACAAAAGAAATCTAATCAGTGCTTACGAACCATTGTTTTAGTGGATGTGCACAGCATGGATGCAGCAATGGCAGGTACTTCAAAATGAGCAAGAACAGAGAGAAGCTGAGTTTTCATGTAAGGGTGCTCCTGCTGTTTCATACACTGAAGACCATTAATGTTAAATTTTAGGTCTCCTGCATACACAAGACAGACTGATCTTCATTCATCATTTTCTACTCCTCTTCTGAAACCCTCAATGTGGATTTGGATAGTCTGCATAAGCACTGAGGATATCCAATCCTAGAGTCTAGGGGAGCCTTTGGGGCTGCTGCTAGTTCATATCTGATCAATAGTTCAGTATGGGAGGTAGGAGCAGGGGTAAGTAAAGGAAGCAAGCATGGTGGCATTAGGATGAGCAGACACTGAAACCTCCACAGAGGAGCTGATTTGCTCTACCACAGACCCCGGAGGCTCTGTACACAGCAGCATTTGATACATCTGCTAGAAATAGCCAGCAAACTACCCTCTAGTCTCACACCCAGACCTGCAAAAATACTCAGTGACAGAAATGAGCTGTCCATGTAATCAAGCCTATATGTAAATAATGATAAAGACTGTACGTATACACTGGATTTTACTTTACAGAGCAAGGCCTTTGCTGACTAAAGCAGGTTGGACCTGTGACAAAGGGGACATAAACCTATTTTCTCCTACTCACAGCGATTAAAAATTATTTTCTACTACTTCAAACATAGAAACTAGATCAAGATAAACAGCATGGATCAGTAAATGTAATTCTTCCTGCCCTCCTGACAAGTGGCTCTCCTTAGAAACATTTCTATTTCTCTGTAGGAAAGTCCCTCCATCATGCACAAGGAGAAACATCTGCTTCTGACAGTGCATAAACAGCGATGTTTGTATCTCTGATGGCTGAAGGCTAATAAGAGAAAACCAGATTCAGCTCAGAATGTTAACAGTGCCAAGAAAAACAATGTCTGTGCAAGCTGTTTTGGCTTGTGTGTCCAGAGCCCAGCGGGACTGCGAGCAGGCAGACAATAGTTCACGCAGGTTTTGCATTGGAGGGCTGGTGGTTTTTTGTTTTGTGGCACACTCTGCATACAAAGCTTTCCAAACAAAGTCAAAGAAAACAAAGTGTCAGTGAATGCTGGAAAAAACAGAATTTTGCTTTGAACACACAGGAAAAGTGTAACGAATAGCTGCAATAGCCTCCCCCTCCATCATTATTCACCAACAATGGACACTTTGGCCAACCGTATTTGCCAGTCATTTTCTTTTTTAAGTTGCACTGTGTTTAGGGATTTTAGATAAACTCTAGCTGGCTTTAAAATTACATATATTGCTTCTTTAAGATCAACATCACACTTTTCCTCACCTCCACCCTGCTCTCATGAGGGCTTGCTCTATTTTATACCTTTGTTTCAAGGAATTTTACAAGTTTTCTGGAGGTGCTGAGGAAGACGACACAAGCTACACAGGCCAGATGGGTAAACTGCAGAGAGTTAATTTTATTGTCCTTTGGTCCCACAAGATGATGAAACAGGCCAAAACTGGAAAACCTCCATTCAGGTCAAGGGACCAACTTTCAAAGAGATGCAATGCAACTGAAATGCCTTTTGTGCCTTCTGTAGTCAGCCTAATGGGCCTGAGGGCGAGGATCTGACCCTTTGCACTGTAGGAAGAAAGCACTAATTACTTTGAAACTAAAAAGAACTTGTCCTTTAGGTTACATAACCCATGTTGCTGCTGTCCTACATAACTAGAGGAGACTAAATAATATGTAATTGAATGAAAGCTACAATGCTAGGCTAGTAAAATATGTTGAAATAATTAATACCAGCAGTCAATTATATTGATTTATACATTCGGCATTCCAGGCAGAGCTGTTCACTGTAGGTTATTATCCTCAGGAGTCAATGTATTCAACTGCTATGCAAAAAGACAAAGGGAAAAAAAAAAAGTCAAAGAATATAATTTGTTACATTTGCAGGTGAAAAAGAGAAGATACTGAATGCGGAGTATGTACTGCATAAGGAAAAGTTATGCTGAAGAATGAATGGAGACGGAAGTAGATATGAAGGATTGCTTAGCATACAGCCAAAAGTATAATGCAATATTAACACTTTGAATATATTGTTATTCACACAGTCCTTTTCTTTTGCCTCTCTGATATTATTCAAAGTCCAAAGCAAAAGTCTCTGCTGTGTATGACATGATATAAGATATAAGATATTAGATATAAGAACATACACACATATACATATGTATATGTAAAACAACTCTACAGGAATAACTATTGGATCCCAGAAGACTTCAAAGTATGAAGTGATATAATTTCTATCTGTACATAAAGTTATCATGGTAACAATATTGTCAGTTTTGGATAAAATACCAATTTGCATTATTATCCACTGTAATGTAAATCGTTATTTTTACCACCAAATATATGGCTGCCTCTAGCCTCGGTGGCAGAATGAATGTTAAATCAGAGCTGATGAATAATTCATAGATCTTATATAATGCAATGGCTCATTCTGGGATTCGTGTTTGAAGAATGATTTCTGGTTAGATGTTGTTTAGATTCTGGGCCAGTGACACCCTGGCATGACCTGTCTGCAATGAGATAATGATCTGCTGATGAAAGGGTTGGTTTGTTATCCGGGTTTTTTTAAAACATTAAAATTTTATTGAGTTTTCATTACACAAACATATCTACAGAAGACTGAAATAAGCAAATACACAAATTCAGTAAGCACGTTCCACTTGCTAAGTTGATTTCAGAGTTAACAACTGTGTGAAGTAAACTATCGGCGTGTTCACAGGACATACTATGCAGAACGTAGCGCAGCGGGGAGAACACTGCACTTGGCATTAGAAAATCTGGGTCCATTCCCACCTCTGCCAATGTCAGTTTCTCTGTCATGCCTGGGACATGACAGAAACAGAGGGAAGTGGTTTCCCTCCATGTCCTTGCATGGGAAAGAGGAAAGGACTGAGATGTCCTCTCCAAGGTAGCAGAAATAAAGATACTTGGCATTTACCAAAGGTGGGGAGGCAGCGGTGAGGATAAAGGGCTGGTGGCTCCTCACCTACACTGTTCCAGCAATGATGAGAGAGCATTAGTCACAAATATAAAAGAAGCAGGTATCCCAAAGACTTGGGAAATTTAGCAGAATTCATTATATATTTTTCCAAATGTCACAGGACCTTGTTTGAACATTTCATATAAGAAACAATCCTTGTAAGAACATATTTTTCTCTAGTACACAATGTCCTTCTGTTGTTTTGAGGTTTTTGGGGGAGAGGTTGCCTTCTGGATTTTTTTTTTTTTTTACACTCCTCCCTGACATGTTATAAATAGCTCTATTAATTAGAAAGGTGGGGTTTGTTTAAAAAAAAAAAAAAAAGAGGAATGGAATGGAAGGAATGGAAAATGGAATGGAGGAAGATACCAACAGGACTGTAAAATGCTGCTCTGGAAGTTCTTGTAACTAAATACAGTCTCAGGCAACATCACACATTACAAAAAAAAAAAAAAGATAACTAAATTAAACTGATCTCCTCCTCAAAGGAGTTTTCAAGGGAGAATTAGTTCATATGTCTCAGAGTAAAAAAAACAAATCACAACTGATATGGGCTGATGGGTTGTATACTTCTCGATCCAGGTTATTCCATGCTGAGCTGCTGTACTCATTTTCTTGTACGTCTCTTCCACACCATCTGCTATTGAACACAATATTGATCGAGAGGTCTAAAATAACACAACATTTCCAATATCCTTATATCTTTATGGGCTACACCTGTCGATGGGATGTATGGATAGGAAGAACAGTTCAGAGTCCTGGCTAATTTAGTACAGGCTCTGTCAGGAACCCACACACCCCTTTTCTCATGCCCACAAAACAGCCTATTTCTAACCTCCATTCCACACTGTATGGTTTCAGGGGCCAATGTTGAAATGACTGGGTTTATTATTTGAAGTGATATAATAGGAGGAGAAGTAATTTCTCTCTAACCTTCTTGATGGCCGTGAAAATAGATATAATTCCTTAGAGCTCCTGCATTTTGCTGATTCAAAAGAATTAGAAAAGAGATACACAGAGCAGGGAACTAATTCACAGATAGTTCACACCTTTGGGAACTGATTTATAATGATCATTGGCTTTCATAAATTCATCCTCCCTGTAGTTTATCGTTCCCAAGAGAACTCAATAAAAGCCAAAATGTCAAAAGGAAGGCTAACACCTTGCTGCCTGTATCACTCCAGCTGCTCATAAAAATGAGGATAAGTAAGAATTGTTCTGCTAAATTTAAAATTCATTTGCCACTCGAAGATTTAGTAAAAAGCTCTGTTCCTCTGAAGCCCACACCAGTCTGGTTCTGTAATGACCCCTGAGGTAGCTCTCAGAAACCAGCCTGTGCAGCCCAGAAGAGCAGCATACAGAAATACCAGCCTGGCACCCAAAAGCATGGCAGCGGTGTTAGTAGGTGAGAACAGGGGGGCCACAGCAGGAGGAATATGCCCAGAAGCAGCAGGTGTTGTGCTACTGCTCTGAGATAAATCCTTCCACATCTCTGCACCAGATCACGCCAGACGTGCAAGGACTAGGCCAGGAGGCAAGACCGAGAAAGGAGTGTTATGAGGTGGAAACGTCCCTGGACCTTTCCAGAGAAGGAACATCCACCACCCTGCTCAAACACCATTGTGGAGGGTGCGGCTGCTGTCCAGATATTCCAGGTAAACATCAGAACAGATGCAGACAGCACAACAGTGCAGGATAGTGCCTGGAGTTATTCCTACAATATCTTCACTTTATATTGCCTAAACTAGCTAAATTATAGTTAGACCAGGTACATTACATGTGTTGCTGCAGTTTGATCAGTGCTCTGTAGTGTCAGAGCTGTAACAATTCAGATCAAAATAGGGACTAAGCATTTCTAGTTTGGCTCTTAATTTACCACATTTGATGAAAGTCCTTTAGCTATTAAGTACGTGCTTGTAAGCCTCCTAGTTTTGTAAGGGATTATGATTAGCTGATGGCACGTTTTTGATCAGATATGCTGCCGTCTAAGAATAAATAAGGCACGAGTATAAAATAGCTACTCATAAAAAAAAAATAAATCTAATCTAAACATAGTCTTGACGCTGTGCTGTCTCCACTTACACAAGAGACAGCAGCATACCTTCAGCCCAAAGAATCCGTTGCTTTTTAAGTAGCACATCATGTCATGATTTGAATACAAGTTAGATGACTTATAATATGCTCTCCACATGTGAGAAGCAGCTGCTCTGCTGCTCTTGCGCTAGAGACGGGAGGGAAAGGAAGATTACAGATGGATGTGGTTATGAGATGAAAAGCACATTGTTTAGGTTCAGCAATAGTGAAACATACGCAGTGCTGTCATTTGTATACCATGCTCTTTTCCATTTAACCACAATGACAAAATGATAATTGCTTGGCTACAAATGTGTCCACTTAAAAAGTTATATAAATGACAACCAGGGGAAAAAAAAGAAAACAATTTGTCTAAACCATCCAACCAACCACTGAGGGTAACAAATGACTCAGACCTCCCCATTAAGCAGAGCTTGACGGTACCACTGTATAGGTAGGAGACTCCTACAATGCACCTAAAGCACTTTCTGGAACTGATAACTCACCACAGCTGGTAAAATGACTTGCCATCCAAGTCTGGTTATTCTGTATGTTGTGCTAATGATGCTGTTTCCCATTGAATGGGATACTTGTGATGCCCATAAAGGATCTCAAATTACTTTTACCAATAGTAGATCCATCAAGCCAAGTACTCCATAAAGAGATTTACATAGATGTATGAAACAGCTCATACGGTGACATTTAAGTTCATCAGAACGTATGATGACTCCCTTCTAGCACGATCTTGAATTTCTAATTAAGAAATTTACCTGCTACTTATCTGACCACTTTTCTTTTGTATGTAAGCAGCTGTGTGGCACTTTTACAGTACTCCTAACAGCAGCTAAGTAGCTGTCAAGCTTTGCTTGACAAGTGACAGCAGCTTGATAGCAAAGTCATTGACCTCTATATTATTAAAATTGTTTTGAGAATCCGTCAGAAGAAAGCAGCCTGATATATACAACACAACCTATGAATGATTAACTCACCTAACTAGTGATGAGGGCTGTGCCTTCTCTGAGTCTGCTCTACCCCAGTTCGTGTGTAAGTGTAGGTGCCAGCGTGCACAGTCCCAACACAACGCAATCTCTCCTCCTGGACATTATCAGTGTAACAACTGCAATTGGTCTATACATTATGTTCACACTAATTCAGTTACAACCACTGCAGCAAAGAAGTGGTTAAGCCTGCACAACCTTCGTGTAGCTAAAATGAAAGGTCTTGCTGAGGCAGAGAAGTGCTGCAGCGCTTGCAGCACACCTGCACCGTGGTTATCGCGTGGGCAGTTTATAATGCAGCGTGGCACCGAGATCCCTCAGCCTTGTGGGACTAACCAGTGGCTTCCAAATTAACTGGAGCACTGTTGCTTGTCTTGGGCCACAGCCCCACATTTGCTTCTGCTCTTTCAGGGACCTGTGCTACATAGCATTGCACCTCCCCAGCCTGTCTGGAACTATGTCAGCCATCTCTATCACTGATGAATTGCAACATGCAACTTTGGCCTTGGCCGTACTTACAGCAGCTAGTCGGGGTGGTCTTCAAGGCCAGACCTCACTACCAGCTACATCCCGAAAGCTTCAAACTTTGATTGCTAGTTATACACTGGCCCATCTCTGCAGAAGTGTTACTGAGTATCAGAATTCGTAGACAAGCCTGCACCTGTGGATTTTCAAGTCTTGTTCCTTCTGGAATAGCATTGCAAAAATGAGGAGTCTTTCTGTTATCTCCCTGCCTTTGGCTTTCTGTTTTCTTGTCTTTTTTTTTTTTTTTTATTTTTATTTTTATTTGACAAGTGACCTCATTTCTGTAGTCTTTCTACAGAGAAAACCCACACAGCTGTGTGGATCGAAGACAGGTCTCAAGATAAGATACGGATAAGGAAAGGACTGTTCAGATGGCTCAGGTGATCCTACACACTTTGTCCAGACCAGCTGTAGAAGCAGGCTAAGCTTCTAGATGCCATTTGGTGGAAAACCACTCCAGTACAGTAGGCAGGACAGTGTTTATACCCCAATTCAACTTGTAGCCTACTTCATGATAGCTTTTCCCCTGTGAATAGGCTCAGGTAAAGCACATAAAGTCCTTTGAACATGTAACTACTAAGTATCACAATTACATTTTTAGGGGACCTGATCTACTTCCCTCACCATGGCAAAGAAATAATTGGGTGCCTCAGCTGCTATATTCTCCCTTCCATGTTTTCACACGCTCGTTAATTTTTTTTTATTGTTCAGAAGCATCACCCTGGCATAGGGCACAAAGACTTTGCCATCAAAACAGAACCATAGTGATTAGAACACAAATGCTGCTCTAAAGCTGAAAGCATTAATCACTCCTGCAAATAAAGGACTATTTACTAACACTTTTATCTGAGTTCAGACAAAACACTTGTGAAATAGCCCCTTGTTTGCACCTCCAACTAAGGGCAAAATGTTACCGTGGGTCTGCAATTTGTCATCTAGGAGCATCGGAGGAGACAGGCACAGTCCCGATTCTGCTGCTTTTGTAACAAGGCACTCTGAAATACCAATCAGCTCTCCTGTTTTCTCAATGGCTCTTCCTTTTTAAATTGTGTCTTTTAAAGTCCTAGGAGGATACAGAAGGTAAGTCAACACCGCTGAGCTACAGCGTGGCAATAGCAGCAGTTTATTATAATACACAACAGGCAACTGAGAAGGAGAGTAGAGACACCATCTAATTAACAACAGATGAAGGTATAAATACAACTGACCCCTTTCATATTGACAAGATGCAAGAAACAATCAGATTTTGGGGGGAAAAAGGACTCCGGCTACAGGATCACAATATTTAATTGTTGATCGCATCTTGCTATTTCTGTTCAGTTATTCAAAGAATAGTTATTCCAAGGAAGTTGTTCGAGTGTTTGGAGGTTTTTTTTCAAATCAGATAGATTTATTTATTCTACACTCAAATATAATGTCCTTCCTTTTGCTGTTGAAAATCACCCTGTGCTTTGCCCAAACTATGAAGCCAAGGAGTAGTAAGAGAGGAAAATCACTTTACAGAAGCAAAGCTACAAAAGCTAATGCTACAAAACTTACATGATTTTTTTTTTAATGACACTCTTCTGGGTCTTTTTCATTTGAGTACTATATATGGAAGTGAACAGCTCAGCTGATAATTGCTGTGTACATAATACAGGAACCAAAAAGTGGAGCAGATCTACCACTGACCCTGGGGGAGCTGTGAAGTTTAAATTTCTTAGTGAAATTTCAGTTTTGTTCATATTTTGTCTGTGATACTCTGTGTGCCTGTTCCATAGCTCTCCTCTCTGCAGCTAGTAATAGGCTTGGGGCACAAATACAGCTAAATTGAGTTACTATAAGACAGGGAAATTAATAGTTTAAAATTAAATTAATTTCCATCTATATTTTAAAAATTCCCTGCCAGGTTTTAACATTCTTATTTCCTGAATGCTGACAAGCAGAACAATTTGTATTGATTCACAGTATTCACCCTCCAGATGACATCAATGACAGTTTCATTACATGGGATGCTAATTTTTTTTTCCACGTGGTCAGCCTTAATGGGATTAAATATACTTTCTATTTTCAAGTCATTTATTTGGAAGGACTTGTGAATGGATTCTCATCACATCAAGGCTATTTAACCTCATGTACAGCAGAAAGGAAAAAAAAAAAAAGCACTTTTGAAAGAGAGGTCATCAACTGATGTTATTTAGAAAATATATTACTCAAGTAATTTTTGTGAGATATTAAACAGGTATTTTATTTGCAATCCTGTATCATTCAAATTATCCAGAAGTGCTTTGCATATTTACAGTACACACACTTAGGACAACTCATTTCCTATCTGGAATCAGACTTCAGGTCCCACTTATGCCTGTGGGAATTTTGCCATCAACTTTGATGAAATCAGGATTTGGTTCTTTCTATATACAAATCAAATAGCTTCAGACTACTCCAAATACTGGCATGAATTATCACCAATTTCTGCCCTTGTAGGAGAATTGCTAACAATAATCAGGCTGGAGGTGTAAAAGCAGCAACAGAGAGACTAAATTGTGAAAGAGGGTCACAGTAGCACCATATAAGTAGTGTCATCCATGTTACGGTGTTAATCTGCACGTTTCCAGATTAATCCATCTTCTCAAATTTAAATCATTTCATATGTAACCCGTGGGCAAACAATAATAATTTGTTGCAGATAAACATATTGCTAAAATCAGCATATTTTCAGGCAATTCATACATAAGAAATGACACTTACATGAACGTATAATGCATACAAAGCAAAGGCTTTTCTTTAAGATAACATAAAACTCTGTAGCTCAACTGGTACTTCAAATACCAAAATCTTTTTCTGATGCACTGCATATAACAATTATGTAAATGAGTTCAACAAGGTCATAATTTGGCTGACTGGAAGATTGTAAAAGAGGCACAAATAAAGCATCTTGCCAAACAAAAAATCCATAGTTAGTAAGCAATTCAATGTTCATTAATAGCTGCTTCCTCCCCAGGGACTCCCACCAGCCAGCAAAGAATCTCACCCTCTTGTTTCCAAGGAGTTGTGTCTGGCTGATGCAGACTCACACTAACTTTCTCAGTTAAATCTGTTTCACATAAACATTTCACTGGTAATTATTTGCTAGCTAATCTCCTTCGGCTCATCCTCTTGCAGCCATGGAATATTGACCAAACAAGCATTTATCATGTGTCTCAAAAAAACATTATGCAAAAAAAAAAAAAAAACACCCTAATAGATATTGTTGACCTAAGAAGAAAACACGCTGGAGTCCACGGGCAGGGATTTCCACCCACATCTGTAAATGGGACTGGACTCAGTCCTCTGAAAATATAACAGTGTTGCTGCGAAAATTTTTTTATGTAAGTATCTAGTGAAAGTAGGACTTTGACTTAAGGAGACTCTATCTTAACCTGAAAGTGTTTTTTACTGTCCAGCTGCTGATAAATCTAAATAAGTAGCTGCTTCCAGTCTCTTCCAGTACTGTTGGCTTGAGAGCTTGTGTTTCCTTTTCCATCCATTGTTTACTGAGGAGGAGATGTGATATAAGATGCAAAACTCGGCCTTCAAAGGGCTTCTCTTTTATTGATACAAAAATGGAAAGGCACTGTTTTCCACGATGACCCCTTCTGAACTTCTGCTAATGCCATTTGCATCTCCACCTACTTCCTACAAAGGGGCTGCTGTTACAAGGGACACCAAAGTTGTATCCAACACCAACTAATTTTGTCACACCAGAAAAGTAGGAGATAAGGATCATATCACTAATAAAGAAAGTCATAGCAGAAGTGGGAATGAGCTGTAATCTCTTGGATCACACCTGAGTATCAAGGAACCACAAACACCTGCAGAGAGTTCAGGCCCCTCCTCTGCCTTTCACAGACCAGGTGGGTCAGTGCAGATATGAATCTGGTCAAAGAGTTTTTCATGCTACAAGCAGTGCTCAATAACTTTCCACTATTTTACTTACTTTGTAATCTGCACAATCTGCAAGCTCCAGTTAGCACAGATGTTCAAAATTCAGTTGCCTATGCCATAGAGTCATCAAGTATAAATATATATATTCAAGTATATACACAAACTAATAACTGGTTCTGCTCAAGTCTTTAGCTCATCTAAAAGCAAAATTTCTGAATCGACCATGATGATCAACCCACCTACACAACAAGAAGGCCAATGCCAAGTCTTTGACGGTCAGCAGTCCTCCCTTTGATGTGAATGGCTGCAACTGATTCTCTGTTTAACGACCATCAACATTCACAAAAAACCTGCTAATGACTTCACCTTATCTACAAAAACTAACCATCCCTCCCAACTCCCTCCTCAGTTATCCAACCAATCAGAACCTCTCTGTGCCCAAACCAGACAAGTGGCACATCCCCCAGCCTCCCCTCTACTCACAAAGCCTAGTCAGTGGTTACACCTAGAGGGGTTGGGAAATGGAAGAGAGGGAAGCTACACACATCAGTGACACCAACAAAAATTTATTCTGTCAGATCCTCACTGGTTTTTCCACTTGCTTCTTACAATAACGACTGCATAATGAAGACACCAGTGGGCATAATGGGCTGTTATTGAAACAAACCAGCTGTACTGTGAGTTCTCTAAGTAATCTGAATACAAGATCAATGTCAAAATTGTTATCAGCAGTTGCTCCTTTTGTCCCATGTTTCCTGGCTTCCCCTGACGTGTCTCTTCTTGGCATGTAAGGTCTCTGGGACAGCTTGCTTTCTTTGTTCTCTGCCCCTTCATGCACCTACTGGCAATGAAAGCAGTACAATTATAGAAAATGAATGGCATATTTTCTACCCTATTCTAGTAGAATAGAATAGAATTCCAAACTATTACTGAGGGAAGTCTCATAAAGAGTATATGGATTCAAGGTGGTTGAAATATTAGAACTGAACTGAACTGAAAGAAGAATGGTAGGGGGAAAAAAGGACATCACAAGTGATGTGCTCAAACTCCCAAACTGCCTGGAAAACATTTCAGATAGATAAATAAAAATACAGATGTGACTGCACTGCAAATAAAACCCGCTGCAAAGCCAGAGCTATTCCTCAAGAGAGCCTAGAAAACCAGCCTCATTCAGCCACTTATGCACCTCAGAAGCCACCATGCTGCACCGAGTTCTTGATGTAAAGTAAGAAATAGCAGTGATGAGACAAGTTGCTGAAGTCATCAGACTTCTCCCCTCCAGTCCTGTGATTTACTCACAGATTATGCTATCCTTTTAGCTGCAATATGCAAGCATCTATACAGTTCCATAGCAGCACAGACTAATGGAAGCAGGGAGGTGTGCCTGTGTTCAGAGCTAGAGAGATTCTGTCCCTCACAGGAGCCTTGTAACCTCAGTCCTACACACCACTGAGTTCAATGTAAGCTTCCAGTAATGTCAAGCACGCCTGCTGCTCACACATGTATGTTGAAGGATGAAGGAGAGTAAGGTGAGTAGACTAGCTTTTAGATTTATTTGTTTTGGGGATATCCCCAAACTAGATAATTTAAAGAGAAAACAAGCAGGTTTTCAATAGATTGCAAGGTTCATACCTGTTATTAGAAGCAGTACTACCTTGCTTAGCAGAGATCTCCCCTGCCCTTTGAAGATAAAGTGAAAAATTCCTCACAGGCTCTAGTGTGTCTGCTCCTCCATTGGTGCATTAACAATAACGTGCAGAAATGAACTGATGGCTTTCCCTTTCTTTCCCTAATTACTAATCATTTACTAATCATAGCAGCTGCCTGGTGGAGGAATAAAAAGCTTCCTTCCTTTTCCTTGTTTGGTTTTTTTTTTTTCTCTCATTTGAGTAAAATCCTAGGTTAGCTTGGTGCATATTTTTGTGCTGTTTTTCCTCACAACACTACTACTTGCTGCTGTCAAGAGCTGGTTTTGCTTTATTGTTTTAGCTAATGACACTATGGCAATACAATAAATAGAGGATAATTGGATACATCTGTCCTGCATTTATTAGTTACCGCTGACATAACTAAGAACAGGCCTGAACCTCAGTGCTCTCAGGCTGGGAATTGTGTAACATCTAGGTCTTTTGACCACAAGACTTGCTGAGCTGCTGCTCCTCAGGAGTGCAGTATATACTGCCTGAGGTAGCCTCTAAAGCAGAAAACTATCCCATAAAACCTCTCCTTGACTTACTGTCTAAGCAAAATAATGACTACTAGGGCAAGGCTCAAGTGAATACAACAATCTGTTCTGCACAACAAACCAGCACTTACTCGGTAAAGCAGTTATAACTAATCTGCCTCTCAGCAGGTGATCTGGAGAGCCCTTGACTTGTAGGTGTTCCCAGCAAGGAATTCGACTGACACACAAAAAATCCAAGACAGTACTATGGTTTGAAATAGGAATAATAACTAGGCCCAAGATTTACATGAAAGAGGACACCCAAGTCCATCCCTGTGGTCAAGCTTCTGACTAGCCTTTCACTGCACTAAAGGATCAGGCCAAAATGATTGCAAAACACTTTTGGGTATAATGTAGATTTGACGGATACCAGTTTTATCACTCATCCTCAGCTCACAGTTACATTAATTCTTTCCATGGTCTTTCTTCAGAAAATTAGGTATTTGACATGTTCTTAAACTTGGTAGTAATCAATGTAACTCAGTTTCAAAAACTTCATAGGGCAAAACCTTTTTGTGGACTCCACCGAGGTGCAGCTGTGAACAGTTTGGGCGTGGGCTCAAAATACTGGACAAGGACTGAAAAATCTAGAGCTGGTCCTCAGTTTTGCTATACTCTGTGCACTGCCAAACAGCATCTTCTAACCAAGGAAGACAACAAAAGCCTCCTTTCTCCTGGTTAGACCCTGCCCTGTTTCTGCAGAACAAGGTCTTTCTTCACTTGCTGCATCACTAATAGTAAGTAGGTGGGAGTTAACCAAGATGATACATCTGCCTTTTTCTACTTTCACAGTACAATCAGGTTTCTCTGTACAAAGCATCAGAAATTTTTTTTTTACAAGGGCTTAATCCCCACAAGTTGTGCCCTATCAATTAAGCAAACCTTAGAAGAAATTATATGCTTCAGCTATTTGGAAATTTGCTTTTTATAGAAGAGTACAAGACATTCCTAAGTAGGTCAAACCATGCATTATTCCTGTTTGAAGAACAAAACAGCACGTGGCCAAAGATGCATCTGTCCATGCAGTAAGGCTGCTACTATCTATCACTTAAATAGATGAAAAAAGTTGCCAGTAAGTGCTGCCAACTGCTGTTCTAATAAACAATATTTCTCTCAACAGAAAGCCAGCACCATGCGCTGATTTATAGCAAATGTGCCATTCTTTCCCTCTGCTATCAGCACTGAAGACAATAACAAGTAGCTGAGAGCACAAGAATACATTTTTATAAAAACAAAACAATGGGTGTTGGCACAGCACCTCATCTGCGATATGTGAGCACAGAAGCATTTGAATTGCCCCAGTGGACACCGTAAGATCCTTTATTACATTTATGTGGTTGGTGTTTTGAGCACAGCTTTGGAAACGAAGACCAATAAATTGGCAGTGAATAGTGTTTAGCATTATATTTGACACATTTTGATCTATGGACACATAAGTCAAATCAAGGGCTGTGAAGAGGTAGCAGAGTTCATGCCCTATTACAGAAGTGGATCGTACGTATATCCTGAATCAGCCTGAACACGGAACCAGCAGAAGTTAAGAGTTGAGCAAAAGCTCTGGTTCACAGATAAATCTGTAAAAATTCCTTATGCATCTTCTGAACGCCTGCCATTCATTTACCACCACTCGTAAAGGGAAAAGGAGTCACTGGAACGGTACGATCCCTCTTCATCATTACTGGCTGATGGGGAAACATCCTGATTTGGAGACTGCATTAGCTTACACAAGTGCGAAGCTGCAGTGTTCCCATCTCCCATCATGTTCAAGATGTTTTCACAGTAGGTCATTAGCCTGGTAGCTGTGCTGACACTATTTCTGCACGGTGTGCAATATGTATGTTGCTCAGCCTCCCCCAAATGCTCTTCGCTTAGCTATTTCCACATACACAATGCCGTCTTGGGGCCCATCATAATTTTCCATTCACATTTTACTCAAATCTAATATGAAACATGCTCTTCATTCAGAATCATGCGTCTGCCTAATGCCACAACTCCTTACCTCTGCTCGAAGCACCCTTGGAGGCAGCTGTGCTCCATCCTGAGCCAGCTACCCAGTAGGTCTAATCAATTGGCCTTAGAGAAAAATATCACTCTTAGACCAAGTGCAATTATTTACATTTGACTCAAGCTTAACGAATATTTTGCTAAAGTTAATCTTCCAAAAAGGATACTTAAGCTTAGTTTGAAAGCATTTCAGTGCAGAGAATTATGGATTTATTGCAGCAGTTCCGTGTCTAATCTTTTTTTAGTTGGCATATATCTGGCTTCAGTTTCCATCTGCTCTGATTCTTACAAAAACACTATTTCGGACCCAACAGGTCTTTTCCCATGGAAATACTACTTTATTGTAATTGAAACCTGTCTCAATATCTTTAATAACTACATACACAAAAAAATTTAAAAGTTCATCCCATTTCCAGTTGCACTTGCAAACCTGACTGTGCCTATTTTGAAAATATCCTTCTGCCCCAAATTTGGATTAAATAAATACATTTTTTTAGTTTCCCCAAACAACAAGATTTCAACAGGTGCTCAGAAGCATTTAGTGCAACCTTCTAGCATTTTCTCTCGTAACTGGGCACTAACTGGGGAGTGTCTGCTTGAGCAGATCCTGCCTAGAGATGATAGTTATCTTTATAGATCACGACAGGATGGTGCTGCTTGGCAGTATTTACCACCCTGGCAGACACTGGTGGGAATTGCAGGGAAAGTTTCAACTCTTTTTGTATGTTTAAAGCTGGCCAGAGGCAAAGTGGTTTCAAAATAACTCATTAGTCCACTCTTTTTAATTGACAAACATCCAAGGCAAGTTCAGAGCACATTAAATGTGTTTTGAAAAGAGGTATTTTGTCCTACAAATTCCCATGGAGAGAAAGGGGCAGAACACTACAGACCACCTGCCAGGCAGGGCCACTTACAGCAATCTGGTAGGTGCTGGAAGTGTGTGTGAGGCCAGGTCTCAAGTCATAAGCAGCAGCTCCCAGTGGTGGGGGATGTAACTCCACTTACATCTTGAGCTCCGTACTGTGGGCTTGTGCTGAAGTCTCTGTGTAACAGCCAGTGCTTCTACAGCTAGCTGACTGTAAAAAGGAGGCTTTTAGAAACATGAAGAGGAATAGGTTTCACATATTGCCTTTAAAAGGGAGTATTACTCAACAACAGAAGCTTTTTACATCACATTGTAGAAGAGAGAGGTTCTTCCCTTTTAGTTAAGGCTTTTATATAATTCAAATGCAAAAGAAAGCATTTAATTACAGGACAGTTCTAAAATAACATGGTAAAGAGAAACTTAGATGAGATTCAGTTCTATTCATCCAAACCCTGAAGAGGCCACGACTGGCTGATCAACTTTCTTCCTAGATGGGAACTTTTACCTGGTGGTTTAGGTTATTTTTAAGCAGAAAACTGACTACTATATGCATACATTAAAGTATAATAATGAAAATATTTTCTATACAAATGTTAATTTGCTTGAAAATACAGTTGGTTCTGTCCTTAAATTTACATTTAATAGAAAACATATCCAAGAATGAAGTAACTAACTACATGGACATGTTTGTTTGGGACCTACTTAAATAGGTAACAGAGAAACCCAGGATTCCTTGAGTGAACAGTAAAACACTGTAATATAAGTTACTTTCCTGGTATTTTATGTTCTTTTTTTGTTGTTGTTGTTGTTTTGGGTTTTGTTTGTTTGTTTGGAGAGCTTTTTCTGGTTGGGGGGGGATGTTTGTGGTTAGGTTTTTTGTTTGTGGGGTTTGGGGGGTTGTTTGTTGTGGGGTTTTTTTTTATTTTAACTTTTGGTGCAAACCTGACCAATGCTGTCCATTATCTTACAGAGCTGACAGCATAAAGGTTTTTGAGACAGCTGCATCCTCCTGGGACAGGGAAGCTGGATTAAACTAGTGCTTTTTCTGCCCTCTTAAGCATCAGAGATCAGCCAACAGTCAAGGCAGACTAATTTAACCCTCTAAGTTAGCAGCTTTCTCCGCATCTGAAAAAGGAGCTTGTAATTTCAGAAGAAAAAGGTTTTGGACATTTCTAGACATCTAAGGGCTGGAGAGAAGGATATAAAGAGCCTACATAGCCCAGAAATCAAGCAGACTGCTCAAAACTTCACCAAAACAGAAAAACAATGGCAAACTCTTACCTACTTAACCTTGTGCCACAGAGAAAATGTTTCTTTAATAGCTTTCCTCCTTCTGCAGTAAAGGTTACCATCACATTCTATAAAGGTGAATGAGTGCTACTTAAGAGCTTTATTTTTTAACAGTTAAAAAGAAATCTAAGATTCCTTGATAGAGAGAAAACACTGCTAGCAGTATTTTCTTTATACTGAAGACTACGTTACCCTTTTCGTACACAGAAACTGCAGTGAAAGTTGAATAACTTTCACCTGGGAAACAAAGAAAGAAAATGTTTAATCTTGTCTAGGGCTTTTGCCTTTCTTCTGAAACTAAATGAGAAAAAAAAAAATATCTGGAGTCTTCTCTTACTGAAGCTGATAAAATACTTTTCAGACCTATGCTTTTGGCAAAAGCAGCTGAGAAGAGATTTAGGCAATTAGATGTAACATGGAAAGTTATCAAAAAAGGACAATAGGTTGAATATTCTTTTTAAATGGTAGAGTTCAGTAAACAAACTTGGCCTTTTTTTTTTTCACTCTCTGCTGTTAAATTGAAAGCAAAGAACATCTTCTCAGTGGTCTTTTTGACCAGGTCTAAAATGAAGAAATATTGACGACTTCTGTACATAATCCCACATGAAGTACTACTAAATTACAGCAGCATATCCCTAACATAATGGTTTGAGGGAAGAAAAAAATCTGTTAACAGTTGACAGCTACTGTACACAGCTTCCCATTTTTCTGTAAATCCAGCCAAGTATTCGTCCTCCCCATGCTGGGGATTAAAGGCATCATGCTAGAAAGCATGTATTACCAAACAATTAGGAAGAAACAAACATTCTTAGGATGTCTATGCTAAAAACAGAAGGAAAACTGAGTGAAAAATCATATGGGAAATGTAGATAATCAATCTGAAAGTTTAAGCTTTTGTTTGTTTGCTTAGCTAATTACTGAGCAAGTTCCCAGTGAACTTTAAAAAGGACGAGGCATTGTGTTGTGCTAAATACAGCGAGATTTTGAGAAGCATCCTAAAGATTCAAATTTACACATTAGTTTTCAAATTCAAAATGCTTTTCTCTCCTCCCAAATATCTAACTTCTGCCATTCTTTACTCAGGAAACAGGAGTGAAAATCCCACAGTCCCATGTGAAATGTAGAAATGAATATGGTTCGGCTGCTAACAGGCCACTTGCCAGAAGTCTCAGGAATATTGCAGCCTATTGTCCAGACCAGCAGAAACCTCTCTGGGCACACCACATGTGAAAAACAGCATAGGAGAACTAAATTATACTTCTGAACACACAGGAAACTATGATAGAGGAAATCGCTTTTCCATAGTCTTGGGAGACAAATTTTTCCTTATGCCATCACTGCACTGAACAAGAAAGCATCAGTGCCACTGATTGGCATTCATGAGCTTGTGCTGTTAGTCCTGAATACTGACCAGCAACAAATTCTTCTGTAACAGATCTACATGTGCAATATATTCTAATTCCAGGACTTCACTGAGCTGTTCACTCCTTCTGACATCACTGACCTCCTCTGTCCTTTCCTTAAAGTCATCCAAGAGAAGTATCATGGGGTTTATTTTCCCTTTAGCCTGGAGCGGGGCATTGGCACATGGCAGAGGCTCACAAATATTCAGGCAATTTTGCCAACAGGTGCTTTTCAAAGGCTTCTAACCGCAAGAATGGATGATTCCCACAGCAAAACATTGTACCATTTTGAAACACCACTGCCAAAATCTAAGTTGTTCTTCTTCCATAACCTAAGGGTATTACTACCCAATAAATATTTTTAATATAAGAAAAAAAAAAACAAACCTGGCCAAAACATGCCCCATGTCCCTAATGAAACAACCACTTTCCTGGTAACCAGGATTCAGCCTGAGAATGTGGGCAGGGGAGGAAAATTTCATGCCCAAATCTTAAAACTTGATAATGTTACAGTTTCCAAGCTGAAAATTATTTTTCAGGAGAGACTTAGGCAGCTTTAAAAGAAGAGTTACAAAGCCAAGTTAACCCTTTTTTTTTAATGGTTTTGGAATTTTGACCAGATCTGAAGTTATGTATACTCCTATTGCACTAAGGCTTCTCTCAGCATTACCTCAATAACATCAGAAGTTTTCACCTAAGGAAAGAGCAAAGTAAAAATGCCAGAATAATTGCATAGAAAATAATTAAACCCCACACTGAAGTCTCACACTAAGTAGTCACACTAGTTTCATACAGTTAATCATTTGGGAGTTTTACTTTTATTTATTGTGAGGGGGCTTCATTACATCCAAGGAAGACTTGCTTTTATGGGAGCAAGTGGTTTGTACTGGATTTAACCCACTGGATTTATAGTAAAACAACAACAAAAACAGCAAGGGAAAGATGTATTTTAAGACTTTTTTTTGGTTGTTGTTGGGTTGTTGGTTTTTTTTAGTCAATAAACTGCTTAAAGAGCAAGACTAAGATCAGATGCAATGTGAAACTGATGTTGGCGTGAGGATGAAAAGATTACCATTTTCTGTGTCTTGTGAGATGATGAGGTCTCAAAGAAAGAATAAATTTACGAGACTTCAAAAAAGTGGTTAGAGCAGATTATCACACATGATGAAGGCACAGAGCGGAATCATTTCTGGCATTACGTTTCTGGCAGCATGAATTTTAAAACTTATAATAGAAAAAAAAGTCTTCCTTTGGGATAACAAACCCCATTTTTTTGCTGAGCATAAACCTTTGAAAAGCACTAATAAAATCACCAGTAAAAGCAACAAAGAAGTGAACTTTGGGGAAGTTACATCAAGAACAGGTTGTTCACTAGCCTGACATTAGAGAAGCATCCCAGAAGAAAGTCAGCCTTAAATAATCCTGCTCAGAGTATGCAGTTGGGAAAGGTTTACGTGGTCAGATTCTGCCTAATAGCAAAACTCTGTGCAGTGTTTTCTTAGACAAAGTGTTCCTGTGGACTACTACCCGGTTGAGAAGACAAAGGTATTTGCTTCTTGCTTTTCTGAAACACCGTGTTAGACCTTCTCTAAGGTTCTTATCGTAGCAATAGTGCCCACAGAAAGCAACAAGGAAAACAACACTGACGTGCTCCAAGTGAGTATTTCTGATATGTCTGACAGTCTGAATTTCTTTTAATAAGCACTGTTTCTTCTTCCAAACAAACCAGAAGTAATTAGGTAGGAACAAGAGAGTCACGTATAGATTTTTTGTAATTGTGAGGACTAACACTGAAAACAAAGCACTCCACTCCTAGAACGTATTCCAAAACCACACTGACATTTTGTAGATGCAATTAGGACAATAATTAATTAACGTAGTATGATCCAGAAACAAATCTTATAAAGACAGCAGCTTGTCAGGAGTCACCCAGACCATAAATAACTGAAAAAGCAAGAAGTCTCTGTGCCCTGCTGCAGTACAAAGATGATCACATTCCATATCCGTTAAATCATGTTGCTTTTTCGAGCACAGTAAATTTGGGTTCCTTCAGCTTTGCTCAGCAGACTCTAGGTCTTTTAGACTTAGTATTAGAGACTTTTCCTAGTGTGATTTCACCGGCATCTGAGCTCGTCATACAGATTTCACCTCTGGAGAAATTCTAGGATTTCTCTAATCCTGATGTCCTGTTTACACAAATTGATATAAAGATGTTCGAGATATCTACTCTGCTCTCAAAGTTCTGCCACAAAGACTTTCAAAGCTTTTTAGTCAGCCTCTGCGTTTTAAAAGAAAATATTTTCTAAATCTTCAGCTTAATGTTTACATCTCGCTTCAAGTTTGCATCTAGTAATTCTGTGCTGCGCCTGGTTTGTGCCTCTAACCCTCAGTTCAGTATGATCAAGGTCATGTGAAGTTCATTTACCTCAAACTCAGTCCATTCCCTAATCTTCACACTTGAACAGAAGTCAAACGCAAGGCAAACACAGTCAATAATTAATGCAGTGTAATACCTGACAGCCTTCCTCTCTTTGTCAAGGCCCTTTAAATCTGCTCTCGGATTATGAGACCAGAAATTCATCACAGAAGCGTGCTTCTCATTCTCCTGTTGCAAGGAAGGCAGTCACACCCTTGTGTACGTGCAGATACACACCCAGACATGCTTTTCATTGATCTGCTTCTTGGCAGAAGAGTAGAAGTGTGATTCAGATCACTCTATTATTGTCTGTCTTGCTCAATGAAATACCACCAGTCTTTTGAAGACTGTCATCTTGTCTGCTGGCAGGTGTGATTTGCCAGGAAATGCAACAAACTGCAGTGAAAAGATGAAAAAAAATGAGGACCCTTCAGCAGTGGCAGCTTCCTGCGCGATGTGTAATTTAAGAAGCCTTGATAATAAAGAGCGATGCAACCCAAGCCAAAATGCTGGAGAGTAAGTGGAACAGTGGTGAGAAAGGAAAACTTAGATTGAACAAAATCCATATATTTGGTTTAGAGCAGCACAGCCCCCAGTCTCTACCCATCACAGCCTGCATTCCTAAAGGAGAGTCAGACCTTCTTCAGATTAATGGGATCATCTTTTCCTCCCATTGAGTACATGTCAGTGGAAGAGATGTATGGATTCACAGGATCATTCAGATTAAAAAGGACCTCAGGAGGGGTCATCAGTCCAACCTTCTGTTGAAAGCAGGGTCACTGTGAAGTCAGACCAGGTTACTCAAGGCTTAAGCCAAATCCTTAGGCTGGGTGTTGTACGTCTTTCCTTTTTTCTAATGTTATAATCTTCTGCAGATCCTTCCCCTTCCAAAAACTGAATTTATGGTAACTGCACAAAGGGAAGCTTGAAGAAATCAACTTTCCTGTAAAGTGCCCTGGAAAATAAGAAGTTTGCTATGAGTTATCAACCCTGAGACTCAGGAGGGAGTTCATTACTCCAGATTTTAGGGATCACTGTCTGTGGCTGATTCTATTTTTCCTTGCTTTTATCATTAGGACAAAGACATAAAGTAGTTTCACAATAGAGTATTTTGTGTGTAATTAACATTCTCATTTCAGTTTGCATGCCACTGTTGTTCATCCTGTCACCAAAATATTGCTGCTTATGCGATAAATTAGATCTGTAAGACATTAATTCTATTTCCCAAGACATATCAAAAACCTATATGATGTTATTGCTTTCTTTTCCTTTGAAACATGAAGCAGCTGCCTGATCCAATATTTCAAATCCTCAAGTTCTTAAACAGAGCCACCAAGGTATTGAACATAAATTACATCTACTGGAAGGAACATCAGGAATGACTGACTGCTGAGCAGCATTTATTTCCTTTCCATGTTAACACACTTAGGTGTGCTCTCCTTCGGTCTGACACCTTTTTAACACAATAAGATATGACCAAGATTGTGCAGATCAAGAAGTAACACAACAATAGTCTTCTCTACCTCAGGTTTGTATGGTCCTCCCATACAGAAAGTGAAAGAATGAAGATTTACAACTGCAAACAGTAGCGAGCCAAGAAGAAAACATCACTAAAAGTCTCATCCTAAGACTAGATCAGCACAGGCCACAGGCAGGCCAGAGCTGCTGTACTGATACACAGATCGGTTTGGCTGCGTGGCAGCAGACATTAGGCTGAGATCTTTGTCTCTGAAGTTTTCCTAAAGACTACAAAAATGGGAAAAACATCACAAGGCTTGGATCGCTTGTATGCTGAGACTTCAGTTTATCATGCTGATCAACACCGTCTCCTCACTGTGTGCGCTCGCTCTCCTTCTGTGTCAAAGCTGCACACAGTATGGAGATGGCAAACACACCTTGTCTGTGTCCGTACGAGTCACAGCGGATTTTATTAACTTACCCAGCACTATGAAGCATTTGTTTTGGCTTCTCCTGTCCAGGCAAGTTGTATCAACTTGAATGTCTTATGCAGTTCAGAATTCCAAGCTAGGAAATCCATAACCATTGCATTAGGCAGAGGGGCATCTTTATGAAGCATCAAGAACCTTGGAACAGTTTGCTTCCAGATTTGGTAGCTCAGATTTTTCCCCTCAGAGCAATAATGTTCTGAGGATTATGTATTATGAAAAGCAGCATCAAAAAAAAGAAAGAAGCTGTGGGACTTGACATCAATAGAGGCATAAAAGGCAGAACTTTGAAAAAAAGGCAATGAATTTTAGAATAATAAATTCTAATATAGGATGTCTCTTCCATCATTTAATCAGCATTTTCTACTCAGATGCATCTCAGGTTGAAGTATTTGAAATAAATCATTGGATCCAAGTACAAGCCTTTAAGTACTTTAAGTATCTTTTCCAACTTCACCTTCAGCAATGGATGTTACTGCAATCCTATACAGCAGAGGCTAAGGCATTTAAGCACACTTCAGTAATGCTGGCAGCCAGCTTTTCTTATTTTGGATTCAAGTCTTAGATATCGCCATTATGGAAACACTAACAACTGGTAGATCCATCATGAAGGGACAACAGCTCTGGAGGCTTTCCATGTCCCTCACTTGATCCCAGCTGATGTGTGAATGGGGAGAGTTTTGTGAGGGATGATGGCAATTTTCACTAGGGGAAAAATACACGAAGAAAGTGGCAAATTACATGTGGCTTTACACTGACTGATTTGAAGGCACAGTGTATAGAACACTCTGAAAGCACCAGCTGTTGAGTATAAAACACTTGACACTGCTGAGACATTTGGAAGCCAAACATCGAACAGTGAAAGAGAAACTTAAGCATTTTTCATCCAAGAAAATGTGAAGCCTAAGAGGGAAGAATTAACTGAATTTGATTACTCAGACTGGCAATACCAATATGAAGGCACTACAGCCACTTTATTTGGCATCTCTGTGAATCATGCAGCCTTAAAAAAGACAGTGTTCCTGGAGGTCTTCCCACAGTAGTCAACTTCAAGATGCAGGGAGCCATAAGCAACAGCACGCAGTCTATTGTCTCACTGCCATCTGGCAGTGGGTTCATGTGTCTATCAGTGACTGCTTTAACGTCCCTGACAAGCTATTAGTCAGATGCATAACTGATAGGTCAGTTGTAGTCTGCTTTGATTTGTAAGCTGCTTACGCAAAAGTTACCATTTTTTAAAGTTATATTCTGACTCAAAGAAATGTTTATTACAAGAATAATTTTTCAAATGTTTTAGACTTAGAAATTTTGCTGCGTTAAGACCTAATAAAAAAGCACATATGAAATATGGCAGTTGCAGCAGTTACTTATTAAGGACCTCACACAAACAAACTTTTCCTCACAAGTCCATATGATCACATCATGTCATGCACACGATCACGGGCTTGATAGCAACACTTCTGCCTAAAGGCTTGTTGGGCAAACTGTCCAGGTGCTGATTCTTCTTGCGGTCCAGACAGACACCACCAGCAGTTTTGGATGTAAACCTTTTAGAAAACAACAATTCTCCTCTTCACCCACACAAAAAGATGCAGTGATGTTCATTTCTATTTGACAGCAGTCAATATTAAAGCCCAGCCTAGTCAAGCTTCAAGATAATTCTCCATCAAACCTAAGCAAATTAGAATTGTATTCAAGGCTCACATAGTACAACACAGACTGAATGTTCTGCTTTCCATTATGGATCAATGAGTGACATGAATGGCAGTCTAGCAAGCAGATGACTTGCTGCACAGATGGATTAATAGACTTAAGAAGTTACTATTTGTCAACATTCACACAAATTAGAAAGTAATTGCGAGGCAAACAACTGAAAAAATCAGAACTAAAAGATAGCAAAGCATACTCCAATCTGTTCACAAAGAGTATTGACAACAAAGGGGAGAAAACCAAATTTTGGTGGTTTATTTTATCTTTTTACAAATTTTCCATATCTCTTATGGATTAAAGGAACCAATAAACTATGCCATTCAATTATCAGCATTAAAAACAAAAGAAGATCACCACCCAGTATAGCCGCCACCATGGGAGGCTTAAGAGCTCCTCTGATGTCTCCTACCTATGAAATTTCTCAACACGTTACCTTAAATGACTAATCTTTGGTAAAGTATTTAAGAATTAAGTGCAAATACAACGAAAATCTTCAAAAAATACTCTGTAGAGCAGAAGATTACAGAACATTAAAGAAGCTAATAAACAATTCAAACTGCTGCTGCTCCGTGCTTTTCCTGTAGGAATGATTAGTAGTCTATCCAGCCCAAATCTTTAGTAATTATTTCCACATAGGAGTGAAGTATTGATTTCTCTAAAGCACATAGAGGGCCAGGAGTGCGGTAGCATCATTTGACAGAGAAGCCTCAAAAAAGCAGTGGCTGCTGAAGAACAACATTTAGTTCATTTGCAAAAACCCCACAAACTTGCCCAAGCCATGAAGTGTGCAAGGAAGCCTTTCCCAAGTGTCCACGTTTACTTTATCATATAAAATAATCCGTATCTCCTTGTTCTTATTAGTAATAAATACAGTGTTTCATTCCATTAAAGCTCATTAATTTGCCTTGAGTTTTTTAAGCATTCTACTATTATAAATAAATACCAGTGGCTTTAATACAGAACACAAGGCTACACAAGGGCAGACTTTGATCTTTTGATATCTGTACATTCCCCATGATGTAATATGGAAAAAAAACCAAACCAAACAACACCCCTCAAAACAACCAGGTAGAAAGGAATGATTTCTTTGTGTATTAAGTGGGATTCTCTTCAAGCAGCAGATCAATGATCATCAAGGTTTAGTCAGGAATGCTATCACACATTAGACAAATGGTACCACTCCTCGGAAAAATAAGTTTATTTTCTCTCTGCAGAGAGGATTCCTCTTAATGGCTAAAAGGAGATTAAGCACCATTGGCCAGACTGTAACACAGGATTAGCTGTTGCACGAAGAATTTAGTGCAAGACCTCCCGGCCGTAAGACAGATACACTATCAACTTTGAAGGTTGCTCTTAAGCACATCAGTGCTGTCTACACAGTAGCAGTTCATTTTGATTACTTCATCTGCCAGGCAGAACATTACTTCTAAACCAAAACCAACATGCTGTAAGTTACTATGCAGTGACACTATGCTTTGCAAACAAAACCACGACACATTCCTTATGGAGCTCTTGTCCTGGGATTCCACAGTAACAACGAAAGCAAATTTATAGTGAAATCTGATTGAGAAAAATTTGGTTAATTATAAACTGATTATATTTTAAGACTATTTCAATTTCTTTTTGAATCTTTTGTACAGTAACAGAAATTGCTCTTTGCACACTTTAACCAGAAATGTTTCATACACAAGTACTTTTTTTTTTTTGAAAAACTAATGAAACAAAGCTACTGCTGTAAGAGAATTCAAGAGCGAATCCAACATTGATTGTTAGTGGTACTCATAAGGTTTTATTTACCCTTTTCAAGCACATAGTAATAAAATGCCTTATAAAATACAACAGCGAAAATGGTTTTGAATAAAGAGAAAGCAAAAGGAAGGGAAAAGGGACAAGCTTTGTGTATTGTTTTCTGTTTATATTTAAGTGCATCTTTATTTCTTACAACCACCCTCAGGAAAGGAGTCCTCTGGCCTAAAGACAGTAACTAAATATACTAGTCATAAAAACTGGCAGGCTGTGAAATACACACACACAAGCCAAAAAGAAAAGAAGAAAAGAAAAGGAAAGGAAAAGGAAAAGGAAAAGAAGGAAAGAAAAAGACCCCCCTACCAAAGGATACCTGGCATAGCTGTGTAACGTGTCAGAATAAGAAAGGTGGTCAACAGATAACAACACTGGGCTAAAACAAAGAGAAGGAGGTTTACCTAATTTTTTTTTTTTTTTTTAAGAAAAAGAGGTAAATAGAATCTTTATACAATTCATACAAGAAGTAAGTAACTCTCTGGATATAAAGTGAGCAACTAAGCTATGAATTACAGCAAGCTTGTAATTAAAAAGAGCTGGAGATCCTCAGCCACTATTCTGCACCCAGTCATTAATGCAGCCAGTTACATACTGCAGGCATTAACATACCCATAAATTGTTTACCTCGCTACTGTTACACAGCAATTCTGTACTTAAACTGTGATTCCAGTTCAATTGGATTAGAGTTACCGTATGTTTTATATGTGGATGCTGCAGTAATAGCAGAAGTAACAATAAAATCTGCTCAAAAAGTCATGACAATTTAGAGAATATCTTCTTCCAGAGAATAATTATGTGTATTTTCAGTGTTCAAGGAAACCTTGCAGGTTCTGTGCATCCTTCCCTAAAGAACACGTCCGCTCCTTTGTTACAAGAGACCACTAAGATGGAATAAAGCAGTGTGTGTTCATGCCAAGCTCCATAATGAACAAATGATGTCAGAGAAAAAAAACGACCTTAGATCTTGGCTCCAGCCTGACTAAGCAGAGCATTTTCTACAAAAATAACAAACCTACCTCAACAGTTTGAGAGTGCTAATGTCAGGATTAATATAGTGATATGCAAGCTTTCTATTCTTACTATAAAAAATAGTACACCTGTTTTGATCAGCAAAATTCTTTATGGTGGCTCTCAGATGCAGTTTTGTCCCCTTAGAGCCAATATGGAAGAGTATAAGCCTGTTCTTTGAATCTATACCAAATCCCTCTCCAAAATGATAGTTTCTTAACTACTGAAAAACTGCAGACGTTTCCGTACCAAACTGCTTACCCACCCCGTGCAGCCTGTGCTTTCTTTTCTGCAGGGCCTCTAACTCCACAGCTTCAGCTTTCATATCTCCCGTGTGCTTGATACAATATTTGATGTATCCTTTCCATATGCTGAAAACTCCTTCCTAGCACTGGAACATGATATAAATGGTGTTTGTCTTTAGAATCAGCACAACACACCTCTTTTTCAAACTTACTCTAGAAGTAAAAAATACCATTATTATACGCTTTTAGCCAAAGATAAACTGCAAAACAATACCAGATGACTACACTTTTATTAAGAAAATAGAGAAAATAAGACTAGGAAAGAAAGGCTTGATTTTACTTGCTTCATTCTTGCTCTCCTACCTATAGCAAAATGAAAATGGAAAGAGGGAGAGAGATTAATTCTGTAACTTTTTTTCTATTACAGCCAGCCTCTCCACATCTCAGCCAGGAGAGCTGGGACTAAATCAAGGATCTGAATGAAGTAACACGGGCATCCTGTACTTTAAATCTTGGACTTTAAAACAGAAGCCTATAGCAGTTTCAAAGTATTTTTTTCTTATAAGTAGATATTGAAGTTGCATGTGACTCTAATGTGGTAAAAAAGCATACCCTATGTTACAGTCAGCACCAAGTTTCCTTCCTGATGATGACGTGCACTAAAAAAGGCCAGAAAATGGGTAAAGGTTTACTTTTTTTATACATACTGGGGGAAAAAAAAGGGATGGGGGCTTTTTTGTTACAATGCAAATTCATAATGCATTATGACAGCCTTCTTAAATACACTGAGGATCCCTCCATGTTCTCGGCCATGTTCCTTCTTTCCCTCAGGGACTCAATGTGAAAACGGCCACTGTGCTGTAGTCCTGTTCTTCCAGAAACCTCTCTCAATCTCTCTTCTGTTTACAGGCTAATTACATGTGAACAAATAGCCTAGAACATCACATGCTGTAATAAACAGCAAGATGCTGCCCCAGGCCTCAGGTTTCATTTTTTTCCCTTTCTCAAAAACAGACATGTGGTTCCTTTTCTCCATTTCTTCACATTATTTTCAAACCACCAAACTAACACAAATTAGTTTTTAATGTCTTATTCCCTCCTGTTCTTAATAATTCAGTGGGAACATTATCAACACCTGGTGCTTTATTGTTCCTGGGTGTTCTGGTCGCCTCTTGGTTCTTACACAAATGGCTCAGCTGGCTGGAAAATTGCTGTTTGTTCACCTTTATCCATTTCACCATTAGAGAGATCATTAAAATACTCCCTCTTTCTGTAATTGCGTTCTTCGTAACTCAGATTTCCATCTTCGTCCTTTATCTGACTCATGCACGGGTCATGTCCTTGTCTCAAATGCTGATGTCCCAATAAAATGCTCTGACATTATCTTATTACACTGCGACTTCAACAGCACGGAACCATTTTTGTACCGTACTCTTTTTGCTGAATCATTTGCATTTGTGAAGTCACAAAATCCTTGCCACATACTGCTTTCTTATACTCCCCACGAAAAACAATTTTCTTCCTTGGAGTTCTTACTATTGTTCTCTCCTGCTCTTTTCTTAACGCCAAACATTTCCCAGCTGGTATAAAATCATTGCACAATGTTCAAGCACGTTCCCACCTGTCTCTTGTGTTCAGGCCTGTATGTTGTTTCTCAGTGAAGTATTACACTTAAAACTCCTCTCTTCATCAAAACAACTCACTCATTATTGCTATAAAACAGCAAGACACGTCTGAAGCATCTCCCTTTAGCAGATTTCTTCACTGATAGCTTTGAAGTATCAGGTAATTACTGGTAACTTTCACATACTCCTTGTGAAGGATACAGATGTTAACTTCAGCAGATTTTGAACCATCTTTTCTAGGAGATGGAATGGCAGGTGGAACTATGTACGTACCACAATTACCTAAAAGCAGCATTATAAAGTTTACTCAGATTGTGTAGTTCACTTTGAAAGATACTGTGGAAACCCCACATACATAATTGCTTTCAATTTCATGACTCCAGATGAATAAAGGAGTCCAAGGAAGTTTCTACGTTCCTCCTTCAGTCAGTTCATAAGGTAGCAGGTATTTCTAGATGCTGACAGCAGCTGTCTGTCTCTTTTCCAGTGCTCATGCAATGCTTCTCTCACACTATTTCCTGCATTTTATTCCTTTGTGTACAATGATTCTCGTAAGTTGCTCACATGGGAAAACTCGAGCAGCTCTGCCTGCATTTATGGGCATGCAGGATGTCTCATAACAAAGGCTCTGGACCGACCCCCCTTGTGAACTGCAAAACACAATGTCCTGACTTAACAAAAGTTTATTATTGAATATGCAAAAAAAAGGATTTCTTCGTATTTCTTTAAGAGTGATGAAAACTATCTTGAGGTAAACGATACGGAGAATTTCAGCCCAGAATACGCAGTTTTAGCAAAAATAGCCCGATTTATCTTAAAAAAAAAAAAAACAAAAAACCCATCTTCTTCGTCACCCCAGCCTTTGCCGTTCCCACTTTGGCTGCCAGGCCACTGTCCCCTTCACCTTCCCGTGCGCAGCCCGAGGTGGATCCCCGCTTTCTGCTGCGCCTCCCACAGCTCTGCTTGCGCGAGACACGCACCCTGACACCCGCCCCTGCCAGGCGCCCTAACCCTCCGTCTCCCCGCTTCCTCTGTCGCCGCCCGTGTCGCCGATTCCTCCCAGCCGCCAGGCCTCGGGGGGCTCTTGGGCAGGGCGACAGAGATGGCGACGCGGGGCGGGCTCCCTGCCTCGGGCACAGCCTCCGCTTCGCTTTCGGAACGCGGCGTACACGTTCCAGCTGAGATGTACCTCGGCAGCTGCCGAACCACCCTCCCCCCCGCCATTCCCATACTCCCCAGTTCCGGACTCCCCTCTCCCCGCACCCCCCCCCCCCCCCCCCCCCCCCCCCCCCCCCCCCCCCCCCCCCCCCCGCCCCCCCCCCCCCCTCGCCCC
>JAAGNO010004117.1:0-26524 GCA_033439905.1 Ceryle rudis | reverse complement strand
GGGGGCGGCTCCCCGAGCAGAGGAGCGCGGCCGTGTGGGCCGCGGGTCCGTGCCTGGCGGTGCCAGCCGGTGCCAGCCATACAGAAGTTCGCTCGGGGTGCGGTTCCATCGGTCGGTGGGCGTGCTGGGGCCTGCTTCCCAGCTACTTGGATCTTCCCTTTTCGTGGGGCTTTTTCCACTTCAATGGGGCTCTTCTCCCATTTTCTGGCAGTAATATAGTGTCTGCTTTATGCGCTTAGAGGAACTACTAATTTTATTCACATAAGTTCACTCATCACCATTTCCTTAGACAGTGGCTACAGCTGACTCCCATCCCTTCCAGAACTTGTAGACTGGGCATGTTAGTGTTACAGATGGTCTGCTTAGGTCCTCACCTTTGACTTCTCTCCTGGATTCTCAGTCCACCATTGATTTCTTGTCCTCCTTCTGCAAGACTGTTTGGAGGACAGGTAGTGACAGTGGGTTAGCATCCAGGACCTCAAGGGATCTTGCTTGGTGGTGAAACACGGTGCCTCTGTGCAGACAGGAGTGGACAGATTCGGCCCATGAATTGCACTGTACATGGAAACTATGGAATTGTGGCTGTATGCGGCTGTGCCTGAGATAACACACCACTTCTCAGCGTGTTTGCTCGAGTGTGACAACACGCTCATGTGATGATCCAGTTTACAGATTGCATGTATCCCAACAAACCTGACGTGAAGGCTGAGTGAGGTTGCATCTGTCTGCACCAGTCCGCATAGACTGCCCCGTAGTCTGGTGAAATGTCTTTTGAGTATGAGGACTTTGTTAGACAAGGTATACTGCAGTGTTAGACAATGGAATACTGCATATGTTCTTTTGTGATCCTAGGGCCTGATGTTTTAATTTAGTTATTTACATGCAGAAAGACAGCTGTGACTTTATACTTGTGAAAACAGCATTAGCAGTTATTTATCACTGGAGAAATACCATATATCAAATTAGAGGGATAGGTTCAAGTTAGTATGGTGATGGGTTAACAGCATGGAGTTATTTAACTTGGAATAATTTCTGGTTTTCTGTCAAACAGGCTTCTGTGTGTGCGTTGAAGAGTGCTAGACTGACATTGCATAACTGTGCAGCCAGTATTAGACTCTTCTTTTGAAAGTTGGTTAATGCTTTTTACTATTTTTAGCTTTATTTTTACATAGTAAACCTATGGAGCTTCTAATATTGTGACATGGAAAGATTAACATTGTAATCCAAACCAAAAACTTTTCAGGTAAAAGCTCTTCATTTAGAGAAGTGACATTTTCCTCTTTCTAAGCTATTGCTTAGTTGTCAACAGGTATTTAGTTTACCCTCGTGTGTTATAATCAGTTTGTACCTGAACTTCTGTAGGAATTTAAAGTTAAAATGTTGTTATTTTAAACGGTCTTATTATTTATCACTTCACAGGTAGGATTTTCTCAAATGATGTGATATTTAGCCTGTGTGTGGTGTGCACATAAGCATGCACAGACATTGCCATGCTCGCTAGGGATGTCTTGAACTTCTTAAAGAGATTTTAACTTTGCTTTTGTCCTGTTACAGCTCAGTTTCTAGTTTTTCTGTAGAAACAGGATTAATTTTTACATAGGACCGGGTCAGGCTTTTCTAACAGAAAAACAGATGTTTCTCTTGATTGTGTCTTATGTAATATCACACTTCCATTGAAGAAGAATGTTAAAACCTTAGCTATAGAATTTATTTTAGGAGTATAAAGTTCATTTCTCTTCATTGAAGGAAGCTGTTGAAGAACTTGCAGGCTCTTCAGTGTCCCTAAGTAGATTGACCAGTCCAGTGTCATGTACCTGAAATAGAGAAGTACCTAATTTTCTACATGGAAACTTTTTTTTTTTTAATCATGGTAGTAATTATTTGAAATATTGAAATATGAATGGTCAAGGCTTAGTCCACACTGATACTCAGTGCTGTCTAATCCACATGGGTGTTTGGTAAAGAGATGGTAGCTCAGAGACACGGGTGTTTGATGGAAAGGAAAATCATTGCACTGGCCATCAGTGTGGGATTGATAGCAGGACTGTGATCATCAAGCGTAAAGCAACGCAAGATGACAATGTGGGAGAATTGAGTGAGTTATGGGAAATTTTATGGGATGCTCCACTTAAATTGTTCCTCGTTATGTATTAATGTGCAGTCTGAAAAAAAAATGAAATGAAACACTACTTAATTTTTTCCCCTACTTGTTTATAATCGAGGAGACTTATCCGTAATATAAAACTGCTGTTACGCATCTGAGATTTCAACTGCAATATTATTTTAATAGTCTCTTGGGCTCATCAAAGACCAACTTGCTTGGTCTTTGAAGAACGAAAATGAGACTGACTGTATTTTCAGATACAGCCTCTCAAATGTAATGTGTGACACAGTGATAATTCCTCAGTTTGCTTCTGAACAATGTGTCTGGACTCTAATCCCGCATCCTGTGTAGCAGCTATATTCACCTAACAGTAAGGTCTCGAGCAGTTTTGGTTGCAAGAGTGAGACCCTCGTGTGATAACATGTGCATACAGAAAGTAATATGCTGTGCAGTCGCAGCGTGTTCATTTTGTTTGCTTAGAATAATTTCTCATTAAATGCCTCTTCTGTTAATAAAGTACCTGTTCTTAATTGCAAGCCAGTGGGTATGGGCCAGAATGTAAGGACAGAATGTTACCTGAATAGTAAATTTTTTTTTTCATTTCACATTTGAAGTTTTTATTTAATTTGAAATAGAGGGGGGGGGTTTACACACCTTAGAAGATTCAGAATTGAATGGTTTTCCCTTAATTTCCTTATAGGAAATTATTGCCCAAAGTACAGGGAAGTAGGTAGATGGAATGTAATTATCTCTTCTGTTACGATGATGTTACCCCCTTCACCCCCTCCAGGTTTACAGCTATCCTTTTAAGCCTAGTCATTATCATAACTTACTGTAGAAGTTCGTTCCAAGAAGGTACTATTTGCTGGGTCAAAAAGTAACATTTAAAAAAAAATGACATTTTGTCTATATTTCTTTGAGAACAAAAGGACATTCAAGTTAGGAGGCAAAAAGAATGTGGGTTTTGGTTTTTTTTTTTGTATTTGTATACTGCTCTTGTGTCAGTGTGTACTGTACTTGCGTATTAGATGCACTCATTTTATCTGTCCTTCATGTGTTGAACCCCCTCCCTATGTCATTGCCAGTGCCGTTCTTCTAACCCTTTTTATTTCAGATATGGCTCTTTTTACTGTAAATATTTAAACCAAATTCAGTATTTGCTATACAACAGTCTTATTAAAAATGCTTTTGCGTATGTCAGTCTATTTTTGTATCCTCTATTAAAGAGTGTAGCTGCATGAAACCGTACACATTCAGTGGGTTTTTTCTGAGATACAGTGGGGAAACAATCCTGAAACGGAAGGGTGCTCAGCTAGGTGAGATGTGGTATTGTTTTGCTTTCTAACTTTAATGGTTATCCTGTCAGACTTTATAACTACTGCTGCACATTGAGCTGTCCACAATGACTCCTAATTATTTTTCTCAGAAGACTGGACTAATTTAAACTCATCGAGTATTTAGATAAAAATCATTTCTTCTTGTGTGCATTACATTATATTTATTTGCATTTCATCTGCTGTTGTATTACTCAATTTTCTAACTCAATTAGATCTTTCTGGAAATCTCTATTTTCCACAGTTTTTACTAACCCAAATAATTTCCTACTACTGGTAAATTCTACTGTTTCACTGTCTGCTTCCACTAATCGATGTTAACCATTGTTTTTAATGTCTGGTATACACCATATGGTTAACTTCTACCCTCTCTGAGCATCTTGGTTAATTTCTTGGTTATCTGAACCTTACTTAGGAGGTAAAATTCTTAGATAATCAAAGGCTTCCATAGACAGTCACTGGAGCTGAGCTGAGAAATCTCTCAAGTGCATAGTGTAAGCTTGCTTTCTTCTGCTCTTTACAGAGGAGCTAAAGCGTTTGGCAAGAGCTTCAGCACAGAGGGTTTTTTGTACAAGGTGCACAGGTGTCAGGCTTCTTAGACTGAAGGAAGCATAGGAGTCAGATAATGCAGTTTCACCAAGGTACAAGGGAGAAAAAACAGGCATTCTTAATGTATGAAGTGCAAAATAAAGCTACAGCAGTATTACGTTGTATATACATTCACGCACATTTATATGATACAAATATTTTTTTCTGGAGAATGGAACCTTACACTCTGGAAGCTGTGGGAGCATATTGCTGAGCTGATCAGCGAAAAATCTTATTTATCTTATTTGGCAGGTGTTAGTTCAAATTTGTATTATTCTGACTGTATGGATGAGCTTTTTGTCGTTTGTAACTTGTTTGCATATGAGAAATTAGCTTAAGTGTGTGTGTTCTAAATGCAGTGACACATGGATAGGAGCAGAAGGGTAGGAGATAAGTGTTTGACTAATCATGTTATGCTGACTAATGAGCTCTAGAATGGTGGTGACACTTTGCAATACAACAAAGAGGTAGTTCTTTGAGCTGTATAGAAATTGCCCAACAACTGGCAGATTTTCCCAAATTTATTTTATTTCTGTGTAGATCAAGTAGCATTTAAAGAATGGGTGATAGTTTTTGGAGACCATTTTACCCCCTTCTCTACAACCTGTCTCTTAGTGCTAAATACATATCTCTTTTTTTTTCTGTTTTTCTTTTTTCTTATGGTTTTCTTTCTGTATTCAGTAATTCCTTCCTTTCTCAGGTAAGATAAATTGTGACTTGATATTTATCAAAGTTATGCTGTATGTGCTTTAAAATTTGTTTTTCTTAATGAAGTGACTTCTTGAGAAGCTTAAGAAGTGTATCACCGTTGTGGGGTTGGTTGGTTGGCTTTTTTCGTAACTCAGATGGTTCCAAATAGCTGTAGGATACAAACCGATAACAGACATGGACTGTGGATGATACCAAGGTGGTTTTCAGTAGGTTGTCATACACAGCAAAGGTGGGGGGGGGAAATGGAGCTCTCATGTTTGGAGATTTGTTTCTGCAAACGGGGCCCTTCTTAGTGGTCAGAACCTGTTTCTGGGAGGTTGGTAAAGTAACATTAAAGGTTCTTTTCCACTCAAAAGTCACTTGAGTTCATGCACAAAAAATACACGTTGAAGGAAAGCATCTGTTGTTCTGTGTGGTATTTGCTGCCTAAATGAGTATGTCATATGATCTTTCCAAAAGGGAAGCTGGAGAATCGAAAGCAAGTCATAAAATGAAAAATTATCATTACTGGTATTCAGCTGCCTAGTTCAAATCAGAGGCATTTCTTGTTATTAAATACATTTCACTCATTTATGACTTCTGTTTCTTTCTTCATCACCTCTGCAGCAACTCTTACAGCGTATATCATACTATTTTATTCATGTGAGTTCAGTGTCAATAGCCCCAAACTGAAGGATTTTACAGTTTTGCTTTTTTTTTTGGTTGAAGTAGTACAAAATGTCAAAAATTAGAAGGAAGGTCACAGTGGAAAATACCAAGACCATATCCGATAGCACATCCCGAAGACCCAGTGTGTTTGAAAGGCTTGGACCAAGCACTGGAAGTACTGCAGAGGTGAGTTGTAAGTGTGTTCTTCTTTTCCTCCCCACCCCAGCATCTTCTTTTCCAGGATTTAGGTGGTGGGAAAGAGTAGCTCACAAGTACCAAATACTCAGGTGTCACCGATGGTAGTAAAGGTGAAAAGAACTCCTTAACGCATGGATGTTCAACGTACTAATGCTAGAATTTTCAAATGATGTGTGTTGTCCCAGCTTCTGGAGAGTAGCAGTAGTACTGTACATATTAATAGTATTGCCACCAATCTAAATTTTTCTCTGCCAGACTTGATGCTCATTGTTGATTAATTTTTTTTTTAACTAGTTATATTACTGGTGGACAGAAATTACAGATAAATGGGAGTTAATGTGGAGTCATTTGTTTGTTCTGCCACACTCACACCAATGGTATTTCCAGAAATGAGTGTGAAATTCACCCAGTAATGTCTGTCTCTTAGACACAGTGCCGTAACTGGCTGAAGACTGGCAACTGCCTCTATGGGAACACATGTAGATTCGTACATGGCCCTTCACCACGAGGTAAAGGCTATAGCAGCAGTTATAGAAGGTAAATCAAGAACTCACTTTGAATTCTTCACATGCTGTAGGAAAATAGCTTTTGCAACTGTCTTCTGTTTTTGTTTTGTTTATTTTTTTTTTTTGAAAAGTGAAATGCTGTGGTGTGCCTAATGGTCTATTTTATCAATAACCAATTGCATTGTGAAGCTGCTCAACACAATTAATTTGGCAACTTGCAGTGGGTTTCCCAAGATTTTTTGTGCGTCTGTACCTTTAAGAAAAATGGAGTCCACTGAATGCAGATTTAACTTCTTATAGAACTTGAAATGGGATGTTCAAGTACCTTAATAGATTTACTTTTTTTGGTGTAGTGTCACTGCAGCTTCTGATTTGCCTTTCTGTTCTTTACTAAAATGCTGGTTTGCAACTTACAGCAGTACTCACCTACTTGCAGCCCTTCTGCCTTCACTATATTGTTTGATAAGGTGTCTATCCTTTCTGTCCTGTTGTGAGAAAACACCTCTCTTCAAAAAATAGTTTTGTGACTTGTATCTGTCAGATACAGAACAAATATTCCGTATCGAAGGAGGAGATCTAAAAAGTTACTTAATTTTTCAAAAGAGAATATTTTTTTATTATCTGCCTCTTCATATGTTACTATAATTAAAAAATGTTGGGGTTTTTGACTGTCCTTTCTGTGGCATAACGCTTAAGTGAAACTAAACGTGGCAGTGTTTGCAATATTCTTGTTATAAAGGACAAAAAGATAGTGTAGTTTTAGCGTAGTACCTCTCTGTAGGAAGGCTTCACGTCTTAGAAAAAAACTGTGCTTCATAATGCTACAGTAATGTCAGTGTTACCTCTAGATTATGGATGGGCACACTGCAGCATCAAGTGTAAAGCAACCACAGGAAGGTTGGCATGAAGTTAGGGTTCCGTTTCTGGTTCTTTCTCCTGTTCTTGTGGCATATTCTCAGGATGATCTTGACTTTGCTTGTTTCATCTTCCATTGCTTCTAAGGTGGTAGTAGCTGGGCTATAAAATATATCACTGAGTTTAATGTTTCTTTCAGTGTATAAAAGATTTTACTCTGTTCTGCACTGAATGTTCCAAATGGGAAAAAAAGGAGTGATTTACTGGTAGAGATCAAACTTTAAATCTTCTAGAATGTCACTTTCTCCTTGCTTTTGGTGTTTGGAACACTCGGTGCTTAGTTCTGCTTGGCCATTTGAATGAAAGTGACATTTCTTTTAATCATTAAAGCTGTGGTTTTGCTTCACTGTCACCACTGACATTTAAGAATATTTATTTACTACTTTTTGTTGATAACTTTGCTTTTTTTACTAGGAATGTATGAAAAAATCAAAGGCGAAATCTTGCTGCTTATTTGCCTGATACATTCAACATTTAATGAAGGTGTTTTTAAAAACAAAAAGGGGGAAGCTCTTAATTACCATGCATACACCACCCCCACCCCCCCCCCCAAACAGACAAATGAAAAAAAACCATCCTTATCTTCAGAAGTTTCTATTGGTAGCTTTTGTCCAGGCACAGAAAAAGCTGTTCTCTGTACATCATAAAATGTTGGCATTTTCATGCCATTTAACATTACAGACTTCTTTACAAGTGTTATCCAGGTACTTCTGAGTGCAATTGTATTGGCTACTTGGCAGCCAAGCCAGTGCTGCTTCCACATCAGTTCAGTTCAAGCAGTACTCTTCTTGAAGTATCTGGGACACCGTAATGGCAGTGTCTACATGTGTCCAGCCAGGCCTGCTGGTGAAGTCTTTTGTCTCCTCTGCAGACAGATTGGTGTAGGACAAAGCATGTCTTGCTGCCTTTCCATCTCGTCCCTTCCATTTCATACCTATCTGAAATAAATCCCATTGTTAATGGTTTTATCTGTCTGTAATGCTTCCCTTAGTCCAGAACAACAACAGACAGTAGGAAAAGTTGACTTTAAAATGTGAAAAAGAATCTTAAATCTAGTTTCGTTACAGCTCCATTTCAGCATTAATGCTGCCTCCCACAGCATAAATTTTAATCTTGCTATTATAAAAATAAAACCTTGCATGTTCTAACATAAAAAGCTTTCCTGGTGAGGATATTAAGAACTCAGTAATAGACCTGCCAGTCTTCCAGGCATCTGAATTAAAGAGAATCTAACAAGGAAAGAGCTATGTGTAAACATGCTATCCCACAAGGAATTTAGCTTTCTCGCTCCACTCTTAGATCATTGGTGAGCTGCTTGACAGCTTCCTGCTGGTTCTCTTACACTGTTGTGAGGATCTGTGCCATTGTAGTGTCCCTTTTAGCCTGTCTGATCCCCTTCATTCTGGATCATTCCACTAGATGTAAAAACCAAATCGGCAGTAATGTTAGGTAAGAACTATGAATTTTGCAAAGGTCAGGTATTGTATGGGAAACTGTAAAATGGGACAATGTTTCATGAGCATTCAATTATAATATATATGGACATTGCATTGTAACAATTGTCATCTGCCTGTACGTGCACCTGGGCTGACACATGCACACACGCAGTCTCAGATAGCTGTGTTGTACTGTGTGCCTGTTGCTAGGTAGTTGCTCCTGATACAGTAAGGGGTACAGAAGTAAATGGAGGGGCTGTTATGAGTGTCCCATTTCCTAACCAAGCCACTGAATATGGAGAACTGAACTGTTGTAGGAAGTAATGCTCTTTAAAATTGCTTAAGCACACTGCTTTAAATTTGAAATGATGAAATTCTGCATTTTAGCCCTTGTTTAAAAGATGGGCCCAGCACAAAATATTCAGTCATTAAAGAGAATTTTTTCATTGAGTAGTTCTGAGGTTTTTTTCAGCATACAGGGATAATGCTGTGGAGCCTTTTGTGTGAAAGGTTCTACCAGTTGCAGTCTAACCGCATCATCTTAAATTGTGGAGGTAAAATTGTAATTATCTGTTGAAATTCAGCAGTGTGCGTTACCTGGAATAACCAAAGATCCCTCTTTGGAGGGGGAGTGGGGGCAAAGTTATGTAGAAAAGAAGCCATTATGTAAAAATTAACATTGTGCTACACCTGAAAGAAAAATCAGCTGGTAGACCAACTTACTTTTCTGTGCATTAAGCCAAAGTATCTGAAAAGTCACAGCTTCCCGAGTAATTATTTCTTAAAATGTGACAAATTTTCAGACTTATTTTATTAGACTGGGGGGTTGGGGAGGGTGTTTCTGATAGTTTTTGGAAGGAGGGGTAGGATGGTTACAATGACTTCACTCCAGTGTTCTCCTAAAGCTTGAAAAAAACCCCACCCCCAAAAAACCACAACCAGATAAAAAAAACTCACCAACAAATCCCAACCCTGAAGCCAGAGCTTTCTTCTTTTCTGTGATTTCTTGATAACTTGTAATCTTTAAGTAGATTTGAATAATGCTTTAGCAAAATAAGTTTTTTCTTCCCTCCCATACTGATAAAAGTATTAATTGAGGGTGAAATAGTTTGGATTTTTTTTCACTCCAATGTTCAACTTAAAAAAAAGTGTAAAAATATCAGATGTCTCCTAGAAGGTACACGGCCTGCGTTCACTATGAGTCCTCTTGCTTTTTCCTTCAGCTACTGGGATTTTTCCTGAAATTGCTCCTCTCGAGGAACAATGTTACTAGTACATGATCTATATATATATTTTTTTCATTTTATATAAACTTTCAGTTTCACAAACCTAAATGCTTTGTCCCATAGCTGAAACATTATTAAAAATGAAGGCATTGAATTGCCACTTTACCACTGAAAGACAGTTTATTTATTGAAGTATCTGATTGCTGGAATGCTTCGGATTTTTGGTAATGCAAAGTAATTAACTTTCTAACGTGGGGGAGGGGAAAAAAAACCAACTTTGAATCATAACCTTTCTAAAGCCAAACACTTTGCAAATGATATAATCATGCATGCAAAGAAGGTAACTTGTTTATATTTGTATGCTGGATATTAGCTGATCCTTCTCAGTGCTGAAAGCAGCAGCACGCTACTATTTTGTACATTTCCTCTGATCTTGATTCACCTGTATTTGCAACTCCATGAAGAATTAAATGCTTTTAAAAATGAGAGCAGTCACTGGTCTTTTTCTTCTTAGATCCTGAGGCACTTTACTTCTGACGCAGTTTAAAGAGTTAAATATAGATAACATTGCAAAAGAGGAATTGGAAACCAATTAGTGGTTTTCAAATAGCACAGGTTGAAAATGAAATATTAATTTAGATTTTTGTAAGCATAAACTGTGAAAGACACTTTACCCTCTGTGTATTATGTGACAGAGGAAGGGTGGGAGAAGCAGCACTTTATAAATGGAGATACTAATTCAGTCTGAAAAACAAAACAAATGCAAATTTCATTACTCAAATGTTATATATAACTCTTCTAATCAACTAAGTCGGTATCAGTATCTCTTTGTGATTCTTCAGTGTACAGATCCAGTACTTTCATACAACAATTTGACAGAGTTATGGCTAACAGCCATCACAGAAGTACCAAACTCTGTATCAAGTGAGATTTATATGAAGAGAATTTTTTTTTTTTTCTTGAACTGGAAGACCATTTGAAGCAGCTGCTCTATTCCTTTTGCATAGGATTGATTTTGAATGTCAGGGTTGTTCTCTTTTAACCCATAAGGAATAAATGAGCTTGTGAATCCATATTAAGAGGTAAATAAATTATACAGACGTCTTGTGGTACTGTAGGATGTTCCCCCCTCCCTTCCCACATCACAGTAATACCTTTTACAGAAAATACACCTTAAAGTTGCATGACTAGTAGAATTCATGCAATATTTTGTCATTAAGTACCAAAGTAATGATGTTAATACAAGATGGAAAATGAGGAGACCTCCAAAAGTGAATTTCTGGTGCATGATCTTGCAGTGGTGGTTTTTTGTGTGACAGTCTCACCAAGGTCATGGGAGGATGGCGTCTAGGTCACATCTCCACTTGCAGACTTCATCTGTGTTCAGAGTTGTGCTCCTGTGTGACTGTCATGGCTAGTCTAGAGTGCTTTGACTCTGCATTAACTGTATTTATATATATACACTATATATTTTATATATAAATTAAAATTGGTGCAGCTTAGAATATGGAGAAGGCTAAAGATATCTTAGAAGACTTAGTAGGACTGATAGTGACACACATTTGCATGGTGGTCAGAAAAAGATGATTTGTTCTAGATAGGATCACCTGAAGCTGATCTAGAGCAGTAACTGAGTCATGCCATATATACATACAAGTAATTTTTCTTTTCAGTCATGTCTTCCTTGACATTCTGAAAGAGCTGGGGTTTTTTTGATTTTTGTTGGGTGGTTTTTAGAATGCTTAAGCCCATTAGAATGGAATATGTTTTTTATCTGTCCACTTCACTTCTGGGTGGGAGGTTTAGATCTTTCTGCATATAAATAAGATAGCTAAAAGTCAGATTGTATACCTTTAAGAAGAGTCCCATAGAACTGGTTATATTATGTTTCTGTATTATACAGGTCACCGGAAAGACCCACTGGAGATCTTCGGGAAAGAATGAAGAACAAACGTCAAGACGTTGAGACAGAGCCACAGAAACGAAGTACAGAGGAATCGTCCTCTCCTGTTAGGGTAAGAATGGAGTTTGCAGAACTCCAGAATCCCTCAGTAGCAATTGGGCAGTGTGTCCTAGAAACCTGATTGTGGCGACTTGTAATATTTAAAATGTTTTAGCGAACTGATCATTTTGTATATAGTGTGTGGCATATTTTATTATGAAGCGTCTTAACAATTGTACTATTTTGCAATTTTATAGCACTTTCTGGTCTTCTGGTTCCCAAAGAGTTTATAAATCCCACAGACTAAAATATAAATACTGATAAACAGGTATTTAATAACAGTGCAGCCGCTTTGATTATTACCAAGAAAGTGTATTAACCATTGTTCTAGTCATCCACTATTTTTTTTTTTTTTTCCCCCAATGCTTACTCATACCCATTGTTTACATCCATCCTGACTCCAGTTGTTCATCCCAGATTTGCTTTTGATGAGACCAAGCAGTTACTGTTGTGCTGGTTTGTTTCACCTTCCTCCTCACATTCACATCAGCCATCCCATCTGCCAACTTTCAGATTTTGCAAGAAACTCATTATCACTTACATTTTCTAATCATCTTTCTGCAACCCTATATCCCTCAAATATTAGAAGTTACTTATTTTTTAACTTGTGTTACCTGTTCCTGACGTTACAAATAGGGGTAGAGTTGGTAGTGTGACCCTGCACTTGTGTAACAATAGCACCACTATATTCCCGCGTCATGTTTTTTAAAAACATCTTCATATAAATGATTAAAAGTTTTTATTTGTGAAAAATCAGGTTTGTTTCTTCAGGTATTAACAGCATTCTTTTTTTTTTTTTTTTTTTCCCCTCTCAGTCTGTTCCTGCTTGCTGTGTAAAATGAATTTTTATGTCAGGTGTAAAGAAATCAACAGCAGCTGCTATCATTAAATTAACAGAATGGTTTACTTTCCAATCATGTTTTCAGTTGCTGTTAATTTGTATAAACTTTCAATCTTTTTACTCTTTTACTCGAATGTGTTTCTTTTATTTTCCAGTAGTTTGAATAAACTGTTCAGTTATTGAGTACATGGTTGGTGGGAAAAGTGTTTTTTTCCAACCGTTATTAAAAATTTGCTGTAACTTCTCTCCTGGTACAACTCTAATTTTGATGTAATTCTTACTTTTGGTTAGTTAACCCTGCTTTTTATAGTGTTCTATTAATGTAATAATAAAATACTCTTTATCAACTAAACCCCAGGTAAAGGTGTACTGGAATCAAAAGGAATCAGAGAATTAGTGGGTCTGTTAAAGTACCAAGGAATTATTTACGGGATAAGCACACTGCAGGGAAAAAATAACTCTGCTTCAACGTCATAAAACAGAGGCTGAGAAAACCACTGAGCTTTTGTATTAGTTGCATTGAGGCAACTCTCAAAATATGAGCTATCCAAAGAAATTACTCTGGAACAAGTAGATGGACAGTCGTCAAGAGTTGCATTGCAAAGAACCCCGATATCTAAAAGAACAGAAGACTGAAGTGACTGAACTGCTAACAAAAATCAAGCTCCATTGTTAGCACTACTGTTACGGTGGAGACCTAATACCTGACATTTCCATTTCTTATTAAAGCTTTTGGGATAACATAGGAGCTGGATAAGAAATCTTAACTTTGTTTTGAAATAATGATAAGTAGCTTGTTCTATAAAATTTTAATAATTGTTGTGGGGTTTTTGTATTATAAAAATGAAAAGAGCAGCACTGTTCCTGCAGACATAATTTGTGCTTCACCAGTCTACTAGACTGAAACTTGAATGGAGAGTAGTATCTAGGGGAGAACTGGTACAGTTCTGAACAGCTTCTTTTGAAACAAGGTTTTTGAGGCTTATAGATAGTCGAAGAATAGCAGGTGTAACACTGTCAGGTTTAGAAACCAGCTAAGGGGAAAATTTTAGATTAATTTCAAATGATGAAGTTACAGAGGATGCTGTGGTGCTTCATCTAAAGAGCTGTAACCTTTTAAGAGTGTGGAAAAAATGTTGGATATCCCAATGTCAAAACTTTGCAGAAGGTACGAAAGCAACAGTTGAGATTGCTAAAGTCTGAGGAACTCTGTAGAGCTGGGGGAAAGGTAGTTTTTGGCAGTACAATGGCAGATGAAACTTGGTGTTGGCAAGAGCAAGGTAATGTAAAATGAAGAAAGTATTTAAACCAAAAAATCACGAATGAATATTTTAAAAGTAACTGAACACATCCTGTAGAAAAAAAGTTATTGTGGACAGCTCAATGAAACCATCTGTGCAAAGTGCAGTCACAGTTGCAGAAGCAAACACTCAGGTATATGAAAATGGAATAGAAAATGATCAATATTTTGCTGTAGAAATACGTGGTCCAGTTTTACTTGAAATGCTGTTTGGTTGTGATCATCTGTATGCAAGAATAATAGAAACGCAAGTCAAAGGTCTTTTGAAGTGGGCAAGGAGGTGAGAAAGAGACCGGAGGGAAGAAGGGACGTGTGGTGAATGGATATAATGTGTGGTTGAGAGAATGTAAACTAGATGCGTCATATTCATACTTTATCCCAGTAGAAGGAGTGGCAAATTTGAAAATGACAAGGCAAAATGCGATTTTTGTGATGCATGACAATTCTACCTAATCGCTAGAAGATACAGCCAAAAACCCAGATAGGTTCCACAAAAAGTTGAGACATTATAACTAGTATAAAATCTTTTTTAGAAGAGATTTCTTGTCCTTTGGAGACATAACTAGTACAATCTGTATGTATTTAGAAAGAAACTTCCTATATGAGCAGCTTATAGAATATATCCCTCATTGTATCTTCATGTCTTGTACTGCTGGTTTCGGAGACAACTTGCTGCGTTACGTGGACAACTACATTGAACTCAGTTGTTTCTGTGTTTCTCGGATTTGTGTTGGGAATTATTTCAGCACTCTGTTAGTACACAATTAATTAGATATGGTTCCTGCAGTTTTTGCGTTTAGTTGGATATTTTTATGTTGAATTTTTCTCCGTGATATCAGAAGGACAGTTACATTGGAGTATATGAAGCATTACCTGGGAGGGATGTGTGATCTGGGAGAAACAGTGCGAAGAACCTAACATACATTTAGAAGAGCTTTGGGGTTGGTTTTTGTGGGTGGTTGGGTTTTTTTGTTGTTGTTGTGGTTTGGTTTTGTAAGGAATGTGTAATACTGGTTTCATAGCCGTGCCTTTTGTCACTATGGCTTTTGAGTATCTTCACAGGAGATGGAAGTCAGAATTGTCCTCCATCTCCAAAATGGAAACAATACCTGTTCATCACAGGGAAACTTCAGATTCATTTTCTTCTGTGTTTATGTAGTGTGGTAGTAGTTTACACTATCAAGGTATTTTACCTAGAGCAAAATAGTACTGTGCTTGCCCTAAAGATTCTAGCTGTGATACGTGATAGCTTATTCAAGATTTAAAGAATCTGTGCTTTTGAAGTAGTTTATATTGCTACTGCATGTACATGTACAGATAAGGCTGAAATGGAAGCTTCTGCCTTCTAAGAATCATAGGTTGTAAGAGTCTTATTCTCTCCATCGGTGTTGGCAAAATAACACTTCTTGACTAGAAGCACGTTTTGCAGAATGGATGAGTTCTTTTGTTCTTGGCCAAACTCTTCTGGCTGTAGTGGAAAATTCATTCAAGCAGACATCAAGTCTTGTGCTGTAGAGTACTGATCATATCTTATGGGGTGTGGAACTTCAATTGAAGTAGACATTAAATTAAATTAAATATCATAGAATTCAGCCCTAATGTGAGGGGGTTTTTTTTCCCCTTTAAGTAGCATTTCTTCTGAAAGTCAACATTAAACTGTAATCATCTATCCAACACATACATATAAATAGTTCAACAGTGTACGTATACCTAAAAAGAGCATAGACAGTGTCCTAAATTGTTTACTCTTAGGGCCATCTACAGTGATTTTTTTTTTTAGTAAATAATTCTATTATTATGAAAGGTTATTGTTTCTTGTCTAGTAAATGGCATTTTTTCAATCTGTAGAGAAATAGTTCACAAGTGTGGCTGAAGTGGATACAGCAACTTCAAGTACAAGTGAAAGACATGCTATTGGCCTTCAACTTAATTTATTCTTGGCTTATTGAGAGATAAAAAAACCTGTGTAAAGTACAAGAACATCTGTAAGGATCTGAAGTAGATATTTACTCCCCATAGTATGAGGGAATTGAATGTGTTGTAAGTGGAACAAGTATAATAAAATGAAAAATGTTGATGACTCTTAGATGAGAAGACTGAAATATGTGTTCTAACCCATCATAACTTCAATTCTTGATTTGTGTCCCCCCTAGAAAATAGACTCAATTTCTAAACCGAGATTTATTTTTCAAGATGCAATGTTACTAGAATTTTTTCCCTGACAACTAAACTGAAGTCATTCAGTGTACGAACAGGCTCAGATCAAGTGGTCCTGACGCGTAAAATAGCTCACTTGCATAAAAATTGTCTATTCCCTTCTCCTACATTCAGTAATTCAGTAAAATTCTTTGTTCTCAGTTCTTCTGAAGTAGTATGATTGTGGTATTGAATCTGTCCACTGAAAGGAGAAAATACAGGCTCTTTCAAGGTGCTTGTGTTTAAGTTTGGAGATCTAGGCAAGATCCATACAGGTTGTGTAGGATCTTTAATGTGGGGTATTATGTTGGTCTTGAAGCACTCTGATGCATCTGCATGTTCTCTGCTGACAGGTTATTTAGGGAATTGGCTTTGAGGAGTTTTTTGAAATCGATACACAGAGGATATCCTAAGGTGCCTATTTCAGTTTACTGATAACAAATAGTGTTGAATTAATAGAAGCTAGTATTTTTATTTTCAAAATCATGATTGTTGTTCGTATACATTGTAGTTGGCATATGGAGCAGAAGTACACAGTTTAGTAGGACGGATGCAGCCTTCAAGGAGGGCTGTCTAGAAAAATTAAGATACTCTGAGAAGAAAAAGAATGGTTGTAGGAGAGGCTTGTTGATAAAGTTACAGCTTTTCAGATCTCATCAGAGCAATTTTTTTTCTGAAATAACTTGCTTTGGAGCACAATACAATTCTTCTTACTCTTTGAAATGCCTTTAGTACATGTTGTGATGATGGCTTAGTTGATGTAAACTTGCGTGTAGTTGATGTCAGCACAACTTCACAGGTTAGGATCTCATCCATAATTTTAGAGATGCTGTCATGAAAAAAAGGAAAAAAAAAAAATCACTTTTTTTTTCCCTTATTCTACAAGAGCTTTACATTAAATGTGACACCAATTAGTTCTGTAATGTCAAGTTCCTTCATGTTTTGTAGCGACCGGTCACTTTTTAACAAACCTTCCAAGGCTTTGAATATGATATGCTGAATGCATCAAGATGAGAGGCTTGAAGATAACTCTGTGTTAAAGCATGTGTTTTAGTTCACTAGGTAAAATAAATGCAGTAGTTGTTCTATCATTGTTTATGTCATTAAACTAGAGATAAGATTTTAACATTGTTACTAAATAAAAAGTAATTATTGAATTTTATTCACTTGGGGTTGACTATCCACACTCGGGAGTGACTATCCACTGTATTGTGTTATTTCCTTACTGTGTTTCTAAGGTGATGTTAAGGATTTAAATTAAGTCAAGATCTAAGTCCCGATAAGGAATAGCTAGTGAACAGGCATCTTTTCTTGGCATAAACCCAAAGGTTCCTACATATCAACACTTGAAGGATCCCTTAAAGACAAAAGAAGGCACTATGGGAGGTGAGAACAAAAGGGATATGGGACGAACTTTCATTATTTGCTCTTTCTGGTTTCCTACTCAGTAATTATTAACCCTAAATACTTCTAAGCTCAAATGTTCTTTTTTGGGTTTTGTTTTTTTGGTTTTTTTTTGTTGTTTGGGTTTTTTGGTTTGTTTTTTTTTTTTTTGCAAATAGTGAAAAACCTTTGTCCTGTACTCCACTTGAGCCTAGGTAGATTATTTAGAGAATGTCAATTCAGCAGAGGCAGTGATGCAACTATGCAGCTTTACTACTGGAATTTAGCAAGGGGAGAAAGGCAGCACAGGTTCAGTTGCCTATTGAAATTGTCGTCTTTACTGTAAGAGTAGTTTCTGGCTTCCTTAGATGTTCTCTGGACCATCTGCCACATGCAAAACAGGTGCTACTGCAACAGTTAGACTAATAACTTGGGGTCAGTGAAAGTTCAGATACAAAGCGATCAACAAAACTTGATTCCAGTGTGTTGCTTTAGACTTTTTTCCCTCTCCTTCTGCTAGCCAAGGGTCTCTCTTTATTTATTTTATTTTATTATTCACATACACATGCTTCTTTATCTTCTGGAGAGTTACGTGGTTCAGCTTCTGAAGCTCATCTGCCTTGCACATGAATATTCTTATTTACAGCTGAGAACTCTCACTCAAGCTGTTAAAATTATGCTTATTAAATGTTCATAAACTTTTCATCTTAAGAACCTGATCGGCTCTTTCAGTTCCTGTTTGAAACTTTATTCTCTGATACATGCTTAATTCTTACCCTGCCTTTAAACCTTCTGGTTTTATGAATCCTTTCTTCTCTTTTCCCCATCTGCTATTTGCATACTGATTATATGAAATTGCATTAGACCATGTTGCCTGTGGAGTCTCTGCTTATTTAAGAAGGTATTTGTTCACCAGGCTAAAGGAGAAAATGCTTTTTGTACTATAAAAAAGAAACAGCCAAAATACCATGTAAAATATACCTGCTTCTTCAGGCTTCTTTTAAAATAAAGTTGTTTACTCTAATGCAGCATTTTTCCCTTTATAGAAAGAGTCTTCACGAGGAAGACATAGAGAAAAGGAGGATATCAAAATTACTAAGGAGAGAACACCAGAAAGTGAAGACGAAAATGGGGATTGGGAAACAAACAGAGAAGGTAAGTGTAATTAAACTAATGGTTGCCCTACAGCTTAAAGAACTGCAGAAATTACTGGGCTGTATGTAAAGCAGAATGCTTAAAGATTTGGTAGTCAGCAATCTGAGTTGGACTGCAACAATGGTAAAACCAACTTATTTTACAAAACACATTCTTTTTTTCCTTTTTTTGACTCCTCTGACAAGAAAGTTGGCCGTAGGCTACTCCATGGCTGAACCTTTCACATTTAGATCACTCGTTGAATCCAAGTTATATCCAAAGGAATTTTGGAACTGGTCAGTCTGAGGAGTGAGCAGAACTCTCAGTTTTGAATTCAAAAGTCAGCATGTCTTTGTTGCATAATTCGCAATGGTGTGAACTGTCACCTTAAGAAGGGCCTCATTAGAATGAGTTGAACAGCTGAAGGTAGCAACTGGTGAACTACTTATGTTCTGAAAACACGCAAAGAGTGGTAAGAGTCTTGCATTACCCTCTGTAGTCATCATTGTTTGGGTGGGGTTTTTGAGATTTTTTTTTTTTAAGAGTTAAAAAGTGTTTACATTGCCCTTGTTGATAATACTCGTCCGTTTAATACACAGACACCCCAGGAAAGGATTGTCGTTGTTTTCTCCTCTCTCTCCTAAGTTTCACTTTTGTTTGAGACCAAGTTTACCTGACTGTGCAATTAGGGCAACTTCTAATGAACTGGTGTTTATGTAGTTTTGTGTCAGTTTTGCAGAAGTAGTTACAATATTGCAAGAGAAAATGGGAATCATGATCCATTTTGAGTGATTTCAGATACAGTGAATGTAATTGCATTAAATTATACTAAAAGTTGTTTCTGGGATGGAGCTCCTCTGTAACTTCATTAAGTAGGTAGCTTTTCTATAATATGTGTTGAAAGCTTTGCAAATAATGTTTTGCCTCCTCTTAAGCACAATGCGTGAACAGAAAAATAGCCGTAATGTATTTTCAGTCCTTTGTAAATTTGGGGTTTGATGTGATTTAAGAAACGTTGACATGACATGTGCGTGGAAATAGAGTCTTAAGTCAGAAAAGCTTGGAACATAAAACCCTCAAGTTCTATATAAGTATATAGTATGAATGTCTTAAATCTCTGTTAAGTTCTAGTGAGTGCTATATAAGCAGACAGATGGACTGGGAAAGAACTTAATGCTTTTAGGAACTACACCTCCCTGTAAGCAGGTCCCTTGCATCGTGACACGGGAAGGGAATTTGTAGACTGAGTTCAGTTACTGCAAATCCTTTTATATAGTTCCTGTGCGTAGGAAGGGGAGTGAAAGCTAATGACTTTTTAATGAAGTCATCTTTTCTCTGACAGTCATTTTCCTGAAGTGTTTTTTGAGCATTAGACTTAAGTAGCCATTAAAGCAAAATAAGAAATGTAACCAGAGTAAAACTGCTTTACCTTTCAGTAAGATTTCAGTTGCAAGGCTTGAAGCATATGATATTAGCTAGCCATGACTTAATGAAAAAGTGAGAGAAATAACACCTTTTCTTATGTACCGTTATCATTATGTTATTACCAAACAGTAATGATATTTTAAAAGCAGAAATAAACTCCTGAAGTGTGCATGTGGAAGAGGTCACGCAGACATCCTTTTATTTTAAAATCAACTCGTAGGTATAATTGAGTGTATCAGTTGATTTGTGGGATACTGTCTAGTGACACGCAGCAGTATTTAAATCCGTTTCATATGAGATTTCCCAATAAATTCGTGCTCTACTTATTTTGGTCTTTGTGAAGTCATGGAAATATTATGCCTGGCATCCAGTATACAAAATAGTATTTTTTTATTTCCTTTGTAATTGTTCACTAATCTATTTACTTTTCTTAAAATAAAGACTCTGACAATGGAGATGTTAATTATGATTATGATCATGAGCTGTCTTTGGAAATGAAGCGCCAAAAGATTCAGAGAGAACTCATGAAGTTGGAACAGGAAAACATGGAGAAACGAGAGGAAATAGTCATTAAAAAAGAGGTTTGTTTTACATAAATGTGAAATTAAAAATAAAAAAAAAGTCATCCACCACCTCATAGGCTTGTAGGTGTTTCGTGGAAGACTTGAGCTTCCTGGGCTACATACGCACTATTGTGGTACGTAATAGTAAATAACTGGCACACGTATAGCTTAGCATGTGACTTGGATGTTAGTTATGAGGATATGGTCAGTCATCTAGCACCATAACTAAGTTTTATGCTTTATGAAGTCAGCAATTAAATGAGTAGAATTTAATGCATTTTAATGATGTAAAGCTATTATGACGATTGACAGAGGAGATATGTAGAAGAAAAGACAAGGGATTTGCCAAGTTCCTTTTCCAAAATGCCTTGTAGGAACAGAGTAGAGCGACAGCAGCAAAGCTGTGTTATAAACCCTAAAATTTTGGGGAAGATTTCAAAAAAAACCCAACCTGGAAAGGTCTTTTTTTTTGTCTTTTTTTTGTCTTTTTTTTTTTTTTTCCCCAGACAATCTTGAGTGCTAACCTGGAACGTACTGATTTTAAATGTTTAGTTACAGTTTTTGTAATGTATTACAGAGTGCATCATCTTCTCTGCCCACACCCTTTTTCTGTTGTCTTCCTTTTATGATGTTCTTCGAAAATAATGTGGTTATTTGAGGTAGATGTGTACATGGTTAAGATCTCAGATGTAGACAGTTACTAAATTTACATATCTTACCTGTACATCAGCATTCAGGTAAACTTTGGAGTGTCAGTATCTTATCAGTTAATCTGTTCTTTTCCTCAAGATTTCTCCAGAGGTGGTTAGATCTAAATTATCACCATCACCAAGAAAGTCTAGCAAATCTCCAAAACGAAGATCCAGTCCCAAATCATCATCTTCAGCCAGTAAGAAAGAGAAGAAAGCATCTACTGTATCTTCCCCACTTTTGGATCAGCAGAGGTCAGTACGTAGTTGCATCTTGTGAGGAAGTGAGAACAGAGAACCACGCTGATTTTTATTACCTGGATTTTCATAATTAATATGTTTTTTCATTTCCCTTGCTTTTAGGACTGTTAATTATATAACTTTAGGGGAAGGTCTCTAAATTGTGCATTGTGAATCATCCTATGCAGAAAATCGTTACACGTGTGTAGTTGTCCGTTAATTAATTTCAGTGTTTACAAGCAGGTCTTTTCTCTTTGAACATCCAGAGTCTGTGGGAGGTGATGAGGAAATGCAAACCATTAAAAAAGTAGGAAGCAGTTTTATTTGCGATGCTGCCGCCTGTGAAGTAGCTCCTCTAGACTGAAATGTTTAAAATTTGGCCAGCTGCACATTCTGTTGGTATTGCATACTGCTGTTCAGGAAATAATGCTTTACCTTCAGGGCAGGAGATTTCTCAGAATTCAGGAGGGGAAGGGAAGTGGGGGATGTGAGGGCAGAGGAAAAAAAGTAAAGACAAGGTATGCAGAAATCATGCAAGTTCAAACTGGCCACCTTGCCACAAAAAAACCCAATCTCCAAAACTTAGAAATAAGTTCATGCCAACTGCAGGAACTTCTGAATCACTGCTTGCGGCTTTCAGATAGGAAAGAAATTACTGCGGCAACGTAGGCAGACACATCTGTATTTGCTAAGCAAAAACACCCTTTAAAATAGGGACAAACCAATGCTGATTCTGCTACAAGAGCGTACAGCACGGGCTAGTATGCTACTGACATTCAGTATGCAGCGGTACCTAGTTCATAGAGTTTGTCAGGGGTGGTTCATCTGAAAAAGCATTCACTATTTCATATTGGGAGATGCAAATTCAAAAATACTTGGTTGCTTTATCCTGTATCAGGTAGTTAACATTAAATCGAAGACATGAGTTGTTCAACTTACTTTGTGTATGTGATTGGGTCATTGCATTGCAGACACAGGAGTCTAAAGAGACAAGATACTGTATAGAGTTCTGGTCTTCTAATGTGTGCGGTTCATGCAAGGGCTTTTCCACTTTGAAAACTCATTCTGTCTGAATGGCAGCAATTCATATTTTTGGCCACTTGCTTCAGAAATGAAGGTTATAAATGGAAGAGCTCAATGTGCTTTGACCCTTTGGTCAAGTACAGTTATTGAATGCTGCTTGCTAATGGAGTAGTGAATCCTATCCTAAAAGCTTTTAAGGCTCTTCACATGATAACTTTCCTGCCAGCATCAGAGAAATCATTGTTTTGAATAGTTGTCAGTCCTTTGTTTTTCTCCCCTCCCATTGATTTATCTCTAGGAGTTCTAAAAGTAACCAGAGTAAAAAGAAAGGTCCTCGTACCCCTAGTCCTCCTCCTCCAGTACAAGAGGAAACTCCCCTGGGGAAAAAACACAAAGAAAAGCATAAAGCAAAGGAACGTTCAGAAGAAAAGTCAAGGGAGGTGAAAGAGAGAGGGCGTGACTTTGAAAGGCACAAGGAGAAAAAAGAGAAGCAGAGGTAAGTTACGTTGTATTATTAGCTTTTAGCAGTAATGTAACCTTGCTTTTAAAGTAATCCTTCATAGAACATTGAATAATTAGGAATTTATACCTGCTTTGCCAACAACCTTTTCAGTACTCATTAAATATTATAAGTGCATTATGCGGATGGATTGCTAGACTATAACAGATTGGTAGGTTTATAATTATATAACTTAACAAGTTTGTAAAATGCCCTTTTGAAAGACTCGTTACTTTTCAGGAAGTTGGACCTTCACCAGTGGAGCAATTCATTTGGCAAAATCTTTGCCAAAGTCATTCACTTGTCTGCTTGCCTGTGCTTCCAAAATCTTAGAGGACTAATATCTTTCTAAATTGGCAGTGACACGTTTAAATGCTCCCTAATCTTCATTAGATTAAAAGTATTTCTGAGGTAGTGAGGCTACTGCAATTTTAGATTCACTTCACTTTTGCATATCTTTTTCTATCAAGTAGTGGACTAACAGGAGTATTCTTGATATTTTCTGACTCATAGGTGTCCATTTAAATTGAAAAATATAACATTTGGTTTTTTAAATCCTGGATTCCTTTGATGAAAATGGGGTACATGTTTGTAAGGGTTTACTTTGTAACTAGCACAGCAAAGACTAAGCAATGGAAAAACGGTGAATTGTATATTTTAAAGTGATTAAAATAAATAACACTATTCTTAATTTAAAATGTATTATTTCCCTTCTGCACTCCATCACTCGAAGGAGGTTGTGAGCAGTAGAAAACATTCTAGGTAGTGCTGGAAGGATCAAGAAAGTACTTGTCTTATCATTATACTGTAAGGTATTGCCATGGGACTGCAACCTTTTATTTCAGTAATGAGGTTTTGTCCTTTTTTTTTCCCAAATAATAAAAATTAAGAAATCATGTGCAATCATTGTGATTTATAGTAAGTGAAATAGCTGAATGTTCTGACAAATCTCTTTCATTCGTTTGAAACTGATTAGTGTTTAAAATGCCTGTGAACTTGAGGCTTTTTAAATAAAATTCTGATATTACAGAATTGTTTTAAAAGGATAGTAGGATAATTCTCTGTTGATAGGAATTCTGTTTCACTGCCACATGAAATATTAAGTAAAATTACAAGAATATATTTTTTGGTTTTACCATCTTGTAGTTTTGTATTTTACAGTCCAGTGATTAGCAAGAAATTTGGTGCATGTCTTGCATTTTTTAGTTTTGCTAGTTTAAGGTAGATTAAATTATGGATGGAAGGAATGATTCTGTAAGATAATTCTTGATCTTCTAAACACAGGTCCTGTCTTGGAGTTGCTTGTAGTTTCTTAGAAATATACTAATGCCATATTACGTTAAATAAGCTGCTGTTTATGTTTCTCAGGGATCCTTCTGAAAGCTCCCACAGACAGAAGCGTTCTCCTAGTCCTGCGGATCATTCTGGCAGTAATTCTTCCCCTTCCAGGGAGTATTCACCACCTGCTGCAAGACGAAGACAAACCTCCCGAGCTCCCGCCAAGTCAACCACTCACAAACATAGCTTCTCGCCCTCTCGCAGGTGGGAAGTCGATGGCCTGGATTTTATTTCCATGAATAGTTCTAGTATAACAACTTCTCTGTTGATTTGATTCTTTCTATGTGTCTGTTGTGGGTATGTGTGTGCCTAAAACACGAGCTCTGAGATTTTATTTTTTTTTTCCAAGTTACTGTGTTGAAACAGCCTGTTATGACAAGAACACAAGTCATGGTGCAGGCTTCCATTCATTAATTCCTCTAAAATGTTTTAGCTTCGGGTGGAACTTCACAAGTCTGAGACATAGTCAATCTGTAATCTGTGGGGAAAATATCTTTTTCTTCCTCACCTTTTCCGTTCTTAGAAAATGTGACAAGTCTTTTATCTTAGAGATGCTGTCTGTTCTAAAATGTGTAAGGTGATGCACAGATCCTGGCTCTACACCTTTCCTGAAAACCAAGCATTACTGGCTAAACAGTACAATATAAGGACAATTTCAGAGACCCTTCCTGCAGGAGGCTTCATGGAAGGTATCATCCTGCTAGTTCTAGGGGCCTTAGGAGAGGGGAAAAAAAAAAATCTTTTACCACCCATTAAAGAGAAAGGAGAAGGCTTCTTATTGTGGTCTGAAGGAGCGTCTAAGCTTAGGTTTAGAACGGCAGTGCTAAGTCCTACTGCAGTCCTGTGTTTGCATAATGGAGAGGGAGGCAGACTTACTTTCTGCACTTCTGTGGAAGGGTGAAGGGAAGACATGTCCTATATGTCTGCACGCTGATAAGCAAAATAAACCCCATCCATTCAGCAATCCTGAGTTTTAAGTGAGCTCTTTTGCTCCTGTGGTGACTCAGTTCAGCTGAAACAACATTGTATTGTTTTAAGCTAGGTGTCACTGATGGACATTTTCTCTAAATCGGATTGTTTATAGGGAAGGGAGTAGAGCAGCCCATTCACCCTGCAGCTGGCAGTAATAAGGAGACTTAAAAATACCATTCCCTATTTTTCCTGACACCCTTCAGTATTTTGCTTATCACTGCCTGCTTGGAGATTCTGTGCAGATGTTTCCAGTGTTGTGCAAGGGAATGTTAAGCACGGAAAATAAATGGGCCTTCTGTTAGAATCAGGGAAGGATATTTGAAATGTTTTGTCTCCCAGCCATTGATAGTTACTAAAATTGGTTTGCATGGAAGGCTCTGTTTCATAATAGTGGTTTAATGGTGAAGATTAAATGTAGTCTTAGTTTAAAGATGGTAAGTCTTGAAATTGGATTGGATTCTGTCAGTCATTTCTGACCCTGATGGAATTTTACTTTGAGTACTTTGGAGATTTTACTACTAATTGCAGTCCATCTGTTTTGTTTGTATGTGATGATGTGTACAATTTGTCATCTTAGAGGCATGCAGGCTACTTGTTTCCTTAGGAACAGTCATTGGTCAGACCTTGCCTCTTGTGATGGACAGCTGTGGCCAGCATGAGTATATATCCATGGAGACAGAAACTGAGTGTCCTTTTTCCTGCCATCCATGAGGAATGTTTACTGGTAGCATGCCCAAGGGGATCTTGAGGCTTTTTAATTTTCCAGACAAAAAAGCTACACATTCTGGAAGTCAGACTGTGTGTAGAAGTTGCAAACATCCCTAAGCCACATCAGGAGCACATCAGCTGGATCACGTGCACTTTAGGTCTACAGACAAGGAGATACAGAATCTTAGTCTACTGTTGAAGTACCCAAATATTCTTTGGCATTGACCATCACAAACACATCTCATTGGGGTAGTCTCCAGGCCTGGCAATATCTGAGCATACAAGATTGTAATAGCCACCTTTCCGTACCTGAAGGGAGCTGATAAAAAGCCTGGAGAGGGGCTGTTTACAAAGGCCTGGAGTGAAAGGATGAGGGGCAATGGTTTAAATTAGAAAGCAGTGGATTTAGATTAGAAATAAGGAGGAAGTTCTTCACCACGAGAGTGGTGGAGCACTGGAACAGTTTGCCCAGGGAGGTGGTCGAGGCCCCATCCCTGGAGACATTCAAGGTGGGGCTTGATGGAGCTCTGAGCAACCTGCTCTAG
>JAAGNO010004116.1:1571-18746 GCA_033439905.1 Ceryle rudis | reverse complement strand
AGCCCTGGGAGCAGAGGGGCAGGATCCCCCCCTCCCCTGCTGCCCACGCTGCTGGGGGTGCAGCCCAGGGGGCCAGTAGCTACCCTGCAGTACAGGACAGCTTTACAGCTAAGATGACAGAACACTCTCTCTCTGTAGAAAATATAGATATTTTTAAGGCCCAATCTTGTGTATAAACCATTGACCAAATATCTGCTGCTGTATTTGCCTCGAAATCACTGCACCAGCTCATTTGCTTGGTAACATGTAGCAAGCCAAACAAGCTCCTCCTGAGTACACAGCCTTCTGCTGTATGCTTAGTAGCACTTGGTTTAATACACCCAGCCTGGAACTTAGTCATCCTGATGACAGCTCTTTTTGAATACCCAAGAACGTGAGGTTTGGGTTGTTTTTTAACCAGGATTTCTGTAAGAACTTACCGATATCATAGGCCATAAAATCTGAAGAAAAGCACTTGGCCCCGTGGCTCATGGAAGTGTCGTTGTGAGTGTTTCCTCCAAACACCAGCATGGTTCCGCTCACTATCACCGCCGTGTGCAAATAGCGAAAGAATCGACTGTCTTTAAGAATTGTCCTTCAGAAAGAGAAATAGATGGATTAATGAACCCGGCAAAGGCAAAACAACCCATAAATCCAAGCTGAAGGAGGTTTTTTGGGGAGAGGGGAGGCTGGAGGGGATGTTATTTCACTACTTTTTCTGATGAGGTATTTTAACAACTTTTCTTTCCAGGCTGTTCAATACCTCCTGTAATTTTGTTCTCTTTGTTTTCCCATCTGCTTGGCTATTTATAGGAGAAATATAGCTATGAAAGGTTCTTTCCAAAGTTATGAATCTTAAACTCATCAATTCCTTCCCTGGGGATTATCAAATTTTCACACTGACTGGGCTTTTGAGCACAGTCAGTTAAACTCGTTGATATGGACCCTGCCTGGGAGGACTCCAATATTTTATAGCAACTCTATTTTTCTAATAATCTCAAAAATTCTTTCCAATTTGGCATCCCCTGTTGCTCAAAACCTGCTTGAAGGGATGGTTCCAGAGATGGGGCATCAACCACCTCTCTGGGCAACTTGGGCCAGGGTCTCACCACCCTCAGCATCAACAATTTCTTCCTTCCCTCCAGTCTAAATCTCCCTCTTTTAGTTTAAACCCATCACCCCTCGTGATGGCTCTAAGGAAACCATCACCCCTCGTGATGGCTCTAAGGAAACCATCACCCCTCGTGATGGCTTTAATGATATTTCTGCAGCTGTCAATAACACTGCTTAACACCCACAGCACCCGGCGCCTCATCCACGATTAAATCATGGGAATCATTAATCAAACTTGCCACTGACCTCACTTTTAATCAGCACTGTACACAAAGGGACACCATTTGTAGTGTTTCCCTACAGATTTTGATCACCTGGACAGAAGGCCTGGAGGTTTACAGGGCTGGAGAACCTCTCTGATGAAGACAGGCTGAGGGAGTTGGGGTTGTTCAGCCTGGAGAAGAGGAGGCTCTGGGGGGACCTTACAGTGACCATCCAGTAGGGAGGTAGTTGAGGCCCCATCCCTGGAGACATTCAAGGCCAGGTTTGCTGAGGCTCTGAGCAGCCTGACCGAGTTGGAGATGACCCTGCCTATTGCCGGGGGGTTGGACTAGATGATCTTTAAAGGTCACTTCCAACCCAATACATTCTGTGATTCTAGAGCAGGTCACACAGGAACGCATCCAGCTGGGTTTGGAATGTCTCCAGAGGAGACTTCACAGCCTCTCCGGGCAGCCTGGTCCAGGCTCTGTCATCCTCACCGTGAAAAACTTTCTCCTTATGTTTCCATGGGCCCTCCCATGTTCCAGCTTGCACCCCTTGCCCCTTGGCCTGTCACAGGACATCACTGCGCAGAGCCTGGCTCCACCCTCCTGACACTCACCCTTTCCCTATTTATAACCAGCAGTGAGGTCACCCCTCACTCTCCTCTTCTCCAAGCTAAGAGACCCAGCTCCCTCAGCAGGGAGATGTTCCACTCATTTCACAATGAAATATTCAGTAATATTTAGAAATATTCAGAAATAAATTGGCCCAGAAGGCCAATGACATCCTGGGCTGCATCAAAAGAAGTGTGGCCAGCAGATGGAGAGAGGGGATTCTACCGCTCTACTCTGCTCTGGTCAGACCTCACCTGGAGTGCTGTGTCCAGCTCTGGAGACCTCAGCACAGAAAGGACATGGACCTGATGGAGCGGGGCCAGCGGAGGGCTACAAAGATGACCAGGGGGCTGGAGCACCTCTCGTACGAGGACAGGCTGAGGGAGCTGGGATTGTTCAGCCTGGAGAAGAGAAGGCTCCACTGAGACCTATTAGCGACCTTCCAGTGCCTGAATGGGGCCTACAAAAAGCCTGGAGAGGGGCTGTGTACAAAGGCCTGGAGTGAAAGGACGAGAGGCAATGGTTTTAAATTAGAAAGGAGGGGATTTAGATTGGATGTAAGGAAGAAGTTCTTTACCACGAGGGTGGTGGAGCACTGGAACAGGTTGCCCAGGGAGGTGGTTGAGGCCCCGTCCCTGGAGACATTCAAGGTGGGGCTTGACAAGGCTCTGAGCAACCTGCTGTAGTTGAGGCTGTCCCTGCTCCCAGCAGGGGGGTTGGACTGGATGACCTCTAGAGGTCCCTTCCAGCCCAGACGTTTCTGTGATTCTGTGTGTATGTGTCCAACAGGCTTCTGGAACGAAAAAGGCTTCTCGTACATAGTGTGGTGCTGGTTCTGACATGGTTTCTTACAGGACAAGCCATCCCATTCGTTGCAGTAGCTCTCACGTCGTGGATTGTTCAGGGTGCCCCTAATCAGCCTTCGGTTTTATGAAGTCAGAAATGGTTTCAAGAAAGCAGACAGGTTGTTAACTCTGCATTAATCACTGAGCTGTGAAAAATCCCTTTTAATAGAGGGTGTCTTTTAGCTGTCTGCATGTGTGGTAGAAAGAAATTCCTACAAAAACATGTTTTAAGGAAGTGCCTTGAAGTATTCCCAGTTGACAGTGCTGTAAACATGGGCAAGAGCAAACCAGTGCTTTGAAATTGTCTTGTCCTGCTGCGCTGATTCACAAAAGAGGTCCAGGACATCCAGTAACAGTGAAAGCTCCCACGGGCCACCCAGCATTCTTCTTCTGCTGCCAACACCCAGATCCATCTTTCGCTGTGGATCAGGTATAAACATGCTAACAAGAACTGTAATTTAATCTCAAATTGGATGAAAACCAGGCAGAGGAGATTAGTCAGGTTGGTTTTGTTGTTTTTGTGTTTGTGATTTTCAGTCTGGAGAGCAGGTTATCCTTCTGTCTCGTAAGTGCTGTAGACACTTGTTCATTAATGAATAAGTGGATTTGCGAATTTTTTTTCCCCCCAGTTTAATCTTGTAGTCAACTGTTAGTGAATGTTGGTTAACGCAGGGTTTTTTTGGCTTGGGGAAGATTTAGGAGTCAGGCTGTATTTTTCTTTGTATCTCTATCAATCTCTCAAGTTCTCTTAAAGGTTTCCCTTTTGGGGAAAAAAAAAAGGGCATTTTCTAACTTGCATCAGCATCGATTCTTATGGATGTGGTTATATTTTAAGTTGTTACTATATTTTCCTGCAAATAAAGTGAAAATCAGTAAGGTGGTGCTAAATTTTGATCTGTGATTTCAGTGTGATCTTTAGCACTTATTACTGCTCAGCACATCATGAAAAGGAGAGAGCCACATTTGTATGTTAGCTTTCCTAGCAGCACCTTAACAACATACGGTGATTCCTATAAATAACATATATAGCAGTACCTTAGGGACAAGTGGCGACGCCTGTAAATATTTGAGCAGCTATAGGACTTGTCAGATGGCTCATTATACATGATAATCCTAGAAGAGATTTTGCATGCTGCGGAAGGGCCGCGGGTATGTTTTTAATTCCTGTGTTGGCATTCAGAAACATTTATACAATGTGATCTAAATGTTGTTGGGGAAAAATTGCATTTTACTCTGAAATAAAATTTTCAGTTGTGTTATTTTGGGGGAATATGTAGAGGTTAACTACATTATATTGATGCAATATCATGTTTCTTTATGAAGGTTTTAACTTTTTGTCTGCAAACTTCAACTAAGTCATGCTCATTTTTTTTTCTTACTAACACTATGCTATTTATTATTATTTTTTTGTGTAGAAAACTGAAAGGAATGCAACTCTAGGAAGGCTCTGCGGATTTCTACTATGAAGGATGGTGTACCTCCCCCTTCCCCCTTTCTGTTCAGAGACTCTTCTTTGGAATTTGTTCTGCTTGAACTGATTCCTTGTATCTCAAGGCGTCTGTCTGATAGCTACAGGAAACTGTGGTGCTACTGCAACAGGCGATGGGATTTTGAAAGGGAACATTTGGCTTTGTTGGTTTGGGTTGGTGTTTTTGGTGAATCTATTGTGTGTGCACCAATTCTGGGTGCTCCTAAAGCTATGGGTTAAGAAATCATGGTCACCAGCTTTATAAAATTTGCAGCAAAAGGTCTCTTGTACTTTATTGATTAGTAGAAGTTACATAGGTAGCCAGTTGGAAGGTTCTGCTCATTCTCAACTTCAGTATCTCTGCTTCACCTGAAATGGGGCTTAGGGGAAAGGGAGGGATGGTAGTGAGTTTCAGGGGAGTGATGTGATCATTATTTGGATGGGGAAGATTTAGAGATGGAGTTTGTACAAATGAAGTGAGAGTGAAACTAGAGCATTTCTCAAAAATTGATGAGACACTGAACAATCATCCTTGGAGTAGTGAGAAACTTCTGTGTTTGGGAATCATCATAGAAGGATAAAAGATTAGGATATCACATTGACACTGGGGAAAGCAATAGAGTTGTCTCTGTTATATCCCTGAATGTGGGACTGGTTGTTAAGGCTGCTGAGCAGGGACCAGGTTGCTGGTAATGCCTGTGGCCAGTTTCCATGGAACACTGGTTCCTGTTGAAGGAGTGAGTGAGGCAGCAGTGTAGGCAGATGTGTGGTCTGCCCTTGCAGGCAGGGGTCTGATCTTGGATTTAGTTTGGTCAGAAGAAGCCAAATGGTGGCATTCACCAAAATTCATCTAGTCCTGCAAAACTGTGTTTGAATCTTTATGTGAGATCTCAAGTGATCCTGAGTTATGGGCTCATGATGGATGCTGGCTGGTTAGAGATGAACCATGAGGAAGCATGATTTACACTTTAGCAGAAAGGAACATGGTCAGTTTTAAAGAAAATAGCATGAATGTGCTTGGCTTTTGTTTTAACTGTATTGATTAACACAGCCTGGGCTGTGTTAAGAGGCAAACTGAGTGAAATTAATACCAAAAGGTGTAAGCGGTGCCTTCTTGTAGCTTTGTCCTGGGCCAACAGGACTGAGGGCTGGGCAGCAAAGGTCGTAGAGGAGCTGGGCCTGAATCATTGCACACCTAAAGAGCTTTGGCCGTTGTCCTCTTCTTCATTGATATTGCTGCTGTGAAATCTTTGGATTTCATTGGTAATTTGTTTTTTGCAGCTAGAAAATGAAATGTCTTAATTCTGTGTCCTCGCAAAGTGCTTTTCAAGTACTACCCAGTAATTGTACATAGCAGTTGAATGACAGTAGAGCAACAAGTTGCATTCTTTACACTGCTGTATTTTTAACAATATTATTGAGGTTAGAGAAATACAATCGGACTTTGGCATAATAATACTTTTTAAAATGTAGGCCATGGCAGTGGTTAGGCATTTAATGTGCTTAGTGCTTTTTAAAAACATGTCATTTGCTTCTTTATTAATACAAGATCTTGACTATAACCAGGCAGTGAACTAAAAGTCTGATGTGGGCTTGTTCTTTACACTCTTGTTTCATTACACTATTGTTAAATTTGAAAGCCACGTCAGATTTGACATGTTTGAAATTTGTTAGCATATTTCGGGATACTCACAAGAAATATCTTATGACAAAGAGAGATGCAGAAGAATGATTCATCATGGAGGTTTCAGTCTACTGTAGAGAGGCACCAGTAACACCTGCAGTAATGAGTAGCAGAAGTGAGAGAGGCAGTTCATCATATTTCAAATGTATACAATTATTTCGGAGTGTGTGTATGTACACACACATAAATGTCTGTATAGATACATGCACCTGTTTCACAGGAAAGGCTGGTGACATCGTGAATTGGTGCTGAGCCGTTCAGAAGAGGCTTGATGCAATCTGCCAAGCCATAAAACACCCAGCAAAACAATGAACCAATCCCTACTTTTATGTGCCATTTACCCAATGCAATTTTAGGGCTCTTTTCAGAGATTAGTATATATTCTGAATGTGAATCAGTCATGTAGATAAAACTCCATTTATTGTTTTTCCTAGGTAGTCCACAAGATGGTAGTGCACCAAAATCGTGTCCCTGTCTGTACATTATGCTGTGCAAGAAGCTATTTATTTTTTGAAAAACTTAATTTCAATTTGCTGGCAATTCAACAACAACAACAAAATATCACGAGTTCTGCTAGGTTAAGTAATATATTTTGAAAGTAGATAAGCTGGAATTTATCTGGGTAGCTCCTAATAACCCTTATCATGCAGTTCAATACATCATTTCATAAGGATCCTTGCACCTCTGAGATGGGTTTCTGTTGTCCGCCTTTGGGAGGAAAGAATCAAGCTTCAAACACCCGGTGGGATTTTGGGTAGTTACTGCTGAGTTTCACTGCCCCCTCCCCCCCCCATTACACACAACGTGTGTCAGATGGTCAATATTTATTAATATTTTTTACTTGTTTTCTTTTAATTTACATCAAAAATATTAACTTTCAAAACATTCCTAAAATTCCCTGAAATCAAGTTGGATATGAAAGATTTCATAGGGAAACACTTGAGTAATTTCTGTTGATGGCAGCCGCCACTTGTCAGGGAAATGCTATTGATTGTTCCATGTCCTTACAGCTTAGTTTCCCAGAAATCATTGTTCTGGGGTGGGTGGCTGGATGCAAACTGCTGTGTTTTCTCCCATTCTTCTTTCACTCTTGTGCCGTCTTCAACTAATTTTGGCTTTCTCATGACTCCTGTCTGCGGTGAAGTTAATCAAAATTTTGCTCTTGGTGTTATGGTTGCACCTCATCTCTGTTTTTAGCTGCTCTGTGTGATAGTGCTATACTTGTTTACTGATAAACTCTCCTGACAGATCTATGCATGTGTCGCTGGCTGACAATTATGCTTTGGGTCCTCATTAGAATAAATGAGCCAAATTCTTTTCTTGAGTCTGCAGCTTTTTGATCTTCAGGATTGCAAGGGTGGATCCTTGTGCCTGTTTGCAGGTGGAAAAGGAGTCCTGTCATGCCAGGAATGGTGATGCAGAGGAGAAATCCTGAACAATTAGAGGTGCACGTACAGGTGCTCCCAGACTTGTAAACACCTCTGTCCCTTTCTTGGCTTCCACTGGGTCTAAGTGGCATTGACTTCTGGCTAACTTAGTGATGGAGACAAGGAATCCCTTCTTATTTATGAATGGAGTTGCATTCTCTAGCTGTCCTTTGATTGTGGGAGAAGCATGGGAGTGGGTGTTCTTGGTGTGAATGGTTTCTGCTCTCAGCTCCCTGATGGCTCCATGAGCTCTCAAATTAAGTTGTCCTAAAGCAGGATGTCCTATTGACTCTCGTTCAGACAGTGTCCCCCTCTAGGATACTGTGCAGGCATCGCTGCTTTCTCAGCAACTTACCATTTTATTCCTAGAAGCTGAGCTTTCAGTTGTCCCCTGCAGCAGGAAGGGGATTTATAGGGGTTGGACAGGGCTATACATGCTGTAGGGAAAAGGCTTCTCCCCGCCCTTTCTTACAGCTGCGTGGTAGCAGTGGGAGGCTGTGCTCCACAGGCACTCCAGTGGCACAAGTCTTTATAGTATTTGGGCTGGAGTTGCAGATTTGGGGAGCTGAACTGTCCTAGTGATCCCAAAGCCTGTGGATGTGGTATTCAAAGGATGTGACGATTACCCATGCTAGTGTGTGAGGGAGAATGCTGATACCTAGAGCTGCCTGGATGTTTAGCATTTTAAAGAAAAACGGTGGGTTCCTGGTGGATAATGTACAAGTGAGACAGTAAAGCTGGTTAATAAATACCACTCTGTCTGTCTCTAAATAGGTGACAGCTGGATTAAATGTAAGCTTTGTGGGTGGGTTTAGTATCAGATGTTGTTGTGAGCTTTTTTCCATTTTCTTTTGTTTTTTTTCTTTTATTTGTTAAACTGTTTTTCACTTTGACAAATCTCATAACCCACACGTCTGGCTACAGCATTTGCCTGCCAAGTCTAGTTTTAAAGCAAAATCTTTTTTTTTTTTTGAGCAATTGAGGCATAAGATAGTCTTTAATGAAAATAGAAACAGACACTTAACTCTCCCCATTCCAGACAGATGTCATAATCATGTCAACCATCAAAGTCACAAATCACTCTCGATCAAAGGTGTCTTGAAATCGATAGTGATAGAAGGTACTTGGTATGTAGTGATAGAAGGTACTTGGTATGATATATAATTTTACCATACTCTTAGTATGTCTTTTTGAATATCGTATGGTAAAAATAGTGGCGTCTGTTTGTTTGGTTGTTTTTACCAGATTCACCCACAAATTCACACTGAATTCCTTATTTATTGGTTAACCTGCACTGCGAACTGGAAATATTCGGTTAGTGTAGTTCTTCAGTGAGAATGCCACTAGGGCATATTCTGACATGCTCGACTCCCTTCGCTGCCTCCTCTCCCTTCTTATGTGGCCTTGACTATTTGCCGATGGCTTTTTCTGTGCCAGGTATGACACAACCCCTTTACAGTTGCCAGTGTGAACAATATGTCCTTAAAACAGCGTGACCCAAAAGGGGAAGAAATGTTCTGCTTAGGGCCAGGTCTAGAGTGACTATGTTGAGACATAATCTCTACTCTTACAATAGCTTTGCACAGGCATTTTGGCGTATTCTTGAAAAACTGAGGACTTGTCCTTTGGGGCAATTTCACCTCACTCGATTTTTTTCTTTTAAGACCCTCAGTGTTCACTTTCTTGATCCAAGGAGCAGTAGTTTCATCACAATGGCAATCAGGTGACCTGAAAAGTCAAATACTCCAGCGGATGGGGTCAAGTCAGCCTTTTGTGTTATCATATGTGTATCATATGTGTTGCTAGGCTCTTGTTGGTCTGCATTTATTAAGGTCTCCGCCTGGAGTTACGTTTGTGCTGTAACTTTATTCCCTTAAAAGATAATAAATGAGGCTTTAGGTTATTCAGAACTTCTTTGAGAAAGATTTAAAATATCAGTAAAACTTAACACATTTGCTCTTGCCAGTCCAGATTGGGTGAGCATGTTTTAATAATAAAACAAACAACCCAACCCAAAATATCACCTTGAAATTTGAGCAAGAATTGGTTTTATACCACAATGCTCCTTTTGTGAAGGGAGTTTGAAATCCCGGTGAAGACGGGTTCAAATGTAATTGCAATGAATGACTTCTCATAGCTGAGAGAACACCGATGGTGTAAGATCAGCAGTCATCAGCTAGGGACAGAAGAACTGTTGTATCAGGAGGAGTGACTACAGGAGAGAACGGTAGTAACAAAAAATAAATAAATATTATTTAAAGGCTAAAAGTCAGCCAAAACAGTAGTTAGTTTGGGTTTGTCGCTTGTGTTGAAAAAGATTTCTCTAAATTTAAGGAAGGCGTGTCCTACCCACTGATGCTGTGTGATGTTTTTCCAGTGATTAGTCTCAGCCGCCTTCTGGTTTGTTTTTGGTTGGTTGGGGTTTTTTTAGCTTTGTTTTTTTGCAGTTAGGAGAAGATAGATCTCAGACCCTAAGATAACAGGCGGTCAAGATGCAGAAGAGCCTTAACAGAAAGCTGCAGCAATTTACCGTGGCTCTCTGGATGCCTCTCGGACTGATTTTATGCTCAGTCATCCAGAAGTCAGATTATTGCAAATCTAGGGGATCGTTTGTAGAATAGAGGCCAGAGTTTATCCATTTACCTTTTGAAATGCTTAACCCCTCCTCTTTAGACATACTGTGCCCTGCTGCCGCCTGTTTCAGCAGATCTCTGGGGAAAAACCTTTTAAACTCTAAGGTGACTTTCCAGCTGGGTTGTATTTACCTGATGGTTTTAACAATACAAGCAAGTTCCAGCCCCTTATTAAGATGCTGCCAAACCCCTGGATCAGAGAGTATCTTGTTGCTCCTGCCTCTGCCAGGATGTTACTAGCTTCTGTTATTTCATTTCCAGAAACTCCAACTCGATCTTGTCCTGAAATAAATGAGCATCCATTTGTCTGTTACTCAGCCTTTCTGCTGTAACTATATAAGGATTTCCAGCAACTTCATATCCTTTGTGGGATCTGAAAGCTACTGGAAATTACATTGCATTTTTTGGGGGAAAAAAGAGATTCAGTCATTTAAATCGCAACTGTATAAAGCAGGCGAAAGGTAAACATAAAATTCTTTACTGGAGAGGGAACTGAACAAGGTTAAAGCATACCTTCCTTTATCCTGTACACTTCAGTGTTTGAACAGAGCCTTGGTGTTTGGGCTTTTTTACTACTTTGTTTAGTACAAACAATTCATAACCTGTAGGTACCTCCTTAATGTGTCTGCTCACAGTCCAACAGTATGATCAAAAAAAGTAAATAACATTAGGAATAAATTTGAAGAGAATAGAAAACAGAACAAAATTATATTTCTCTATTAATTTATGTTCTTTCATTGAGAAGAGCTTCTGTTGCTCCATCGCCCCAAATCTCCTCACCAAGAGAATGTAAAATGAGAATAGCTGAAGAGAAAGGCAAAAGGATCATTTCTTGTATGAGGGAAAATTAAACAGAGGAGGTCTGTACATCTTTTCTAAATGCTCTGAGGGTTACCTAAGCAAGAACAGGAAAATTCATCTTCCCATTTACATATTACTGGGCTAATTAATTAAAAATAAAATGAAATAATGCAGAGGGGCATTATTCCACAAACTTTCCCTGATCTTGCTGTCATTGTGCTGAGGTGGTGAAGTATTGAAGCACAGAGGAAAAACTTGTGCATTCTAATTTAACAAAAGATCTATAGTTTTCCTTGACGCCTTTGCCTTTCAGATTGTGTGTGTGTGTTTGGTTTAGTGCTAGTTTCCCAAGGAACTGAATCGTAAAAAAGCATTTTGAGAGCCATAGGGAAAGTAGAAGAGGAATGGATGCTATGTTGGCCAAGGGCTGTGGGAAAGAAACTGGAGGCATGGCGAGAGTGGGCAAACGGGCTGGAAGGAGCTGGCAGGGGCCCTGTGGCAGTAGCCTGAAAGAAATAGTGGTGACCTAAATTTGTTATGCAAGGAGTAATGTGGAGACATATGATCCAGAGATGATAAGGAAATCAGACCTAATCATCTTTGCTTTTCAGGGAGCAACTTCTTTAAATTTGAAAAAGGATGTGGGGTTTTGAACACGGGTACCTGTAATACACATGGACTGAATTGCCGTGCACTTCCAACTGGCTGTTTAATTCACATAGAAATGATTTAATTTTTTAAGGACAAAAATGCATCCTTCAGAGTGGTGTCTATTTATATCTTACATGTACTGGCAGGCCTGCTCATGCTCCAGACAGCACTGCAACAAACTGCCAGAGAGCTGAGCATTTCTTTTTTTTTTTTTTTTTTTCCCCCTCCCGTAGCCAGGCAGCAGTAGCCAGCCTTTGTTGGGGAGGTCAGGCTGACCCCGAGTTGGTTCCAGCAGCATTCCAGGAACTGGTGAATGCTGATACCATGACAGCCACCCTCCTTCACAATGAGACTCTGCACTCTGAGACCTCACATACTGCAGAAGCTAAAAAAGAATAGATGTACTTTTCTAAAGTTTTGGAGGGTGACACTGAGCATCCAGTGCCCAAAACAGGTGAGAATGGGGCTGGAGGAGGTTGCAGGGTAGAAATCCTGCTGGCAGTAATCCACAACCTTCCCTGAAACCAGGGTGCACTGATGAAAAAAAAAAAAAAAAAACAAACCAAAACCAAATCTCATTAGGTGCCTTTAATTTGTTGCAAATGAAAGTGTTTCTCTCTCCCTTGGCTCATCCTTGCGTGTGAACTCGGTCACTATCCCATTAAATGCACAAGGCATAAAGAGAGGTGCTTCAGTTCCGTGAGTATGCCACTTGTAATACATTTATCATAGAGACAGTAGTTTCTGCCCTGGTTTAGATGAGACAAAGGCAGACCACGTGTCAGTATGTAGCACGAATACACTGCAGCATGGGTGATATTCCTGCCTATCCATCAGGAATGGAACCTGTTACCTGCCTCTTTTTGTACATTGGATTTTGCCTTGGATGTTGATGATGGAACACTGGTGAATGTTTACTTCTTTTTGCCCGAGTTCACACGTTTAACCAGATCTGTGGCTGGTGTTAATTTTCACTGCTCTGTTAAACAAGAGAAAACCAAAACAAAACAAGCTACACTTAAAAACAGATGCCTGCAGGTCTCCAGTAAGATAGAAGGGAGAGGGAAGTGGTAGCAAAAGGCATGTTTTGTGCTCTGGTCCAAGTACAGAATATGCTGTAACTTGCTGCTTTTGCAAAGTAGGAAGTAGTGGGGAAAAAAAGAGCTATAGAAAATAACATCTCATCTCAAGTTTTATTTCATTTATGAGGTGCACACTGCTAGTTTTTATTACAGCCAGTAACTGCTATTTGTTTTGAATTAAGGGCGTAGTAGAAAGTGCCTTCATAACAACAGGAATCCCAATCTGTGCTTTTCAGTCTACAAAGAAAATCCAGAGATCTTGTGGTTTAAAAGCAAAGGTATGAAAAATAACAAGATGAGACTCTCTCGGCATCAACAGCCAAGGGTTGAAGTTACAGAGTAGGATTTTCTTCAAAGACTGAATTTGCCTTGTTGTGGGTGTAGGAGTACCAGCAGCATTTTGGATCTTTGAGTGCAACGGTGAGATCGTGGTTACCATAAAGGCTATTATCATGATGAGACAACTATTCAGCCTGTGCTCTGGAAGCTTATAAGAACTGTCTGATTCTGATTAGTGCTGCTTTTTTTTTTTTTTTCCTTTTACTGAATAGTATGTAAATTCTTCATTTGCTGTTCACAAACACACAGTTCGTGTGATGCAGTCCAAACACTTGTTCTTCATTATCACTTTATCTGTAACCTCTGCCAAATTACACAGCTACTCAAACTGCATTTTTTTACCGGACTGTGGCCTCTCTTAACTTGCACACTAGTCAACCTGCCTTTATGCAGCCTGCAGATACCCTTCAGAATATCTCCTGTAGCTCTAGAAAGCAGCTCTAAGGCTACAGATTGATCTTGAATTTTATTTTTTCTGCTTTTATAAGTTATGTCATCTATTTGGAAGAAATACATGATTAACTATTCCAGGATTTCTAACCAGCTGTAATTTCCTGTAGTAAAATGTCGCAGCGTGTATAAAGAGTCCATAGAAAGCTGCAATTTTTGTGTGTGCAGTAGAACAGAATATCTTGTATAAGAGGAAAAACGGTGCCTAGGACTTCCACTCACAGAAGTAACCAAAACATGATGATAAGAGATGGCAAAAGCCTATTAGATCATCTTAGCCATTATCCTGACAATGTAGAATTGTTCTTTACAATTCTTTTCTATATTTTTCTAGCTGAGTTTTAAATGGACAAGTAATGGGCTCCCACTATTTTCTTTAGAGTAAAATACTGTAGTGTGCCTGTAATTTTGAGCATGCTTCTCAGCATATTGTATATTTTGGCACACTGCATTTAATTCCTTTTCGTTTTTAAACCCATTAACTAATTTTAGGTTTTATTTTTTATTCTAGTTTAGATGCACTGAGAAATACATTTTTAAGACTTTTCACACTCACCAGAATAATTCAGACACATCGCTATTCTCTTTTGATTTGGATCTTCATTTGGAGCTCTGGTATCTGCAGAAAATGCTTCTTATAATGTGAACCATGCTAGCGGTTGTAGATTTTTATATTCGGAACTGAAAATATATTTCTAACTGTCCAACCTTATTAAAGCACATAGCACTGAAATCAATAAAATAGTTTTGTGCTGTCACAGGAAGAACTAAGAACAAACTTTTGGAAGCTGGGATGTCTGTGGTCCTCGTGGTACGGTGGCCATAGGATGGCTGTAAATGTCACAGACATAAGTATTGCCAAAGGGATCCGAATAGTGTTTTAGAAAGGAAAAGCTGTAAAGTTTCCATTCTGGTCATAGTTAGAATTTTAAAATGCAAAGATTTTGTCTGTAAACAGCCAGATATCGAAACACCTGGCCTTGTAAACACGTATGTAATTCCTTCAGATTTCTACTCTGGCAGGTGGGCAGGGAGACAGGAGTTTTCAGGTTCTTCAAGCGTTGGTGTTCCTATGTTTTAGACGAGTACACTACTTATGCATTGGTCTTCTAGTGCTCACTTAATGCATTAAGTTGCATTAGGTAGTATTGTGTTTGTCTAGGACACAGGGATGTCTTGATTCAGAATTCTGTTTTAGGGGGCTGTCTGACTCACCAGACAGACTCAGGGCTGCTTTTGTGTTTTCTTTTCGTTGTTGTTTGTTTTGCTTTTTGAAGTGCAGGTATTATTGATTTCCCAAGTCTGGACATACTACATGAGCCATTTTGGTAGCGTTCAGCACTTGCCTTCTGCAAAGGACTTATGCACACGAGTTCTTGCTTTTGCTGACTTTCATGAGCCTCTGTGGTAGTATGGAACCTCTATGTCTTTCCTAAAGGTCAGTGATGAAGTTGCTGATTTTCTCTTGCATTCTGTTGCAGAACATCTTTATTCTTATTGTGAAAAATTTTCCTGGTGCCTTACCCAAATCAGTGTTACTGTGATTTAAAGTTATTTTACTCCTCCTCCTACTACCTGTAGTAATAGTGGGGAAATATTTCCTTCTGAATTCTGGCAGGCTTTGATGGATTTGAGGACTGTTGCCACGTCCGTATTTTACGGTCTTCTGATTGCTCTTGTTTTCCAAATATTCATTTCTTTCTGAGAGCAGAGTAGCAGAAGTCAGTCACAGTGCACCTGCAGCTTTGCAAAGGCTAAACAGAAGAGATTGTTCTGTTGTGCAGGCTGTACTTCTACGCTCTTGCTGGGCTGCCTGTCTTGTGTTGAACTTCTGATGTTATATACGTTCCAGACCCTGCTGAAGAGCAGTCTTTACTTGTTCTCTAGCCTGTGCAAAAGTTTTTTTGTTTCTTCCTTATCATTCTTGCTGTAATGAATCTATTTTGTTTCTTTTTGTCTCCCCCACCCCCAAATAATTTATCTGGCCTTACTGATCATTTTTATCTAAACTTTTTCTCTTTAACATGCATATACTTCTTGTAGTTTCGAGTTGTCTGCATTGAAAGAAATTTTCTATTGCCCAATTCATTAATGAAAATACCGGACAGAAGCAAAGCCAGGACAGCATCTCCCAGAACATCCATGCCTTTTGACAATGAATGTTAGTGTCTTGTTCCTGAGTTCAGTTACCAGATCCCTCTTGGATTAATCTACTGTTTTCATCAACATATGTCCCTTACCTTGCTGATGAGAATGTCAGGTACAAGTAGTACTTTTTTCTGGTGTTCAACACCTGCCTCCCTTTCATGAAACAAAATTGAATTCATATTATACAGTTTCCTCTTGACAAATCCAGACTGATTGCAGTTCATCCTATTACCTTCCAGGTGACAACAAATTCTTTGATACCAGATTTTTCTAGGACTGGAAGTTAACTTGGAGCAGTGTGCAATTTTATTTTTTTTTCTCCTGTTCTTGAAAATTTTCTTTCCCCACCCCGTTCTTTAAAGTTTAGTACCCTCCAGCAGTCTTTTAGTATCTCTCGTATTTTCCAGGACATCTCAAAAAAACCCAAACCAAAACAAACAAAAAACTAACCAACCAAACAAAACCCGTCCAAACCTCTCAAACCCCCTAAAAGCTGTAGTGGCTGGGATTTTATCTTAAGCCTATGTAATTGAAGCATCCTAGCATGAACTGTGTGGAGTTCACCTTGTTGGTACACACCTATTTTAGTACCCTTTAATCTGTTCTACTTCTGTTCTAGGGTGACAATTCTATTTCCTTATCTTCTGCTCTGCATGGTATTAATTATTTAAAGTTTGGGTTCATCAAACACTTTGGGGAGAATTTATGCTATCTTTAGAAGAGGAACAATGCATTTATCTCTGAACAGACCTTCCATGCAACTTTCCTCCTTTCCAGCCCCTCCACGAACTACTTCAAACTAAACCAAGGCAAAATGCAAGAGCAATAACTAAATTAAAACCCCACCTTTTGTTCTTACGCAGGTTAGCATCCAGTCGTATGGGTTTGCCTGTTTAGAGGAGAAAAACAAAAAGCAGGGTGGGGGGAAAGCAGGTGAAAAAGCAAGATTGCAGTTCTGACCAGTATTTGTCTTTGCTAAGTGTGTGCGTGTGACTAAGCATGTCCAAAGCTGTTTATTACTAACCACAGACTCAGCGAAGCGTTCGGCGTTGTTTTGTGAAGAATGATTTCAGTGTTAAAGCAATAAATTCTTCACATCTCCAGCTGACAATTTTTCCTAGAAATTTAGTGCCTGAAATAGGGTGCAGTGTTCCAGCTGAGAGCCAAGCAAAGCTGTGTAGGAGACATTCTTTTCCTATGTCTTCAAGGCTGTTACTTCTGTTTTTACATCTCTGATATCTTTTCCTTAACTTATGTTCAGTTACCATACAATACAAACAAAAACCCCACTTACAGCTTCATCATCTCCAATTTGCAGTTAGCCCTTTCTAAAGCAGCAGTAACAGAATTCTCCTCGCCATCTGTACGTGGTGTATTTAGCTTACAAACAGATCAGGGTAGAAATTGCCTCTTACTATGTTGTTCTGAATAGGGCACTAATATTATCCAGGTTTTCCGGCACCACATCAATGCACCTATTTTGTGATAATTATAATTATTATACAGGTAAGTGTGGGTGTTTTTCATGTGCTAGCTCGCTCGTGCCAGGCCAAGAAAGAACTCGGTCTCCTCTGGATGTGAATAGCTTTATGTGAAATTTATGCAAAAACATTTTCTGATTTTTCTTCCCCCCCCCCCCCCCCTCTTTTTTTTTTTTTTTTTTTTTTGTTGGTGGTTTTGTTTTTTTTTTGGGGGGTTGTTTTTTCGGTGAAGCGTCATTATTTGTTTGGTTGGCGC
>JAAGNO010004115.1:37794-102304 GCA_033439905.1 Ceryle rudis | reverse complement strand
TCAGGTCCATGTCCTTCCTGTGCTGAGGGCTCCAGAGCTGGATGCAGTATTCCAGGGGAGGTCTGCCCAGAGCAGAGTAGAGCAGCAGAATCCCCTCTCTCCATCTGCTGGCCCCACTTCTTTTGCTGCAGCCCAGGATGGCATTGGCCTTCTGGGCTGCAAGCACACACTAGCTGCTCACGTCAATATGTATGTTAAGTAAGTATGTCTTGCAAGAGCCTCAGTTACTACTGAGGCAGACATGTAACAGTGAGCCCTGTTTTCTTAAAGAAATCAAATCCTCCAAATGTGTTCCAGAGGAATAATTATATCTTTTTTGTGGGTATTCAAGAGAATTGATAATTCTGAAGTAGAGAATACTGTTAATAATGTTTCCACTGGGAAACACAGTAAAAATATATTTAGATATTCCCTTAAACAAAGTTTAAGCAAAGTTTAAGTCTGGATCTTGAGGTGGCCTGCAGTGAGGTACTGAACTAAACTTCATGCTGATGTGTCTTCTCCACATGTATACACTCTTAAGTTATTAAAGACATTAAACCCATGAAAATGTGTTGTTATTCAGGGCATTTAATGAAATATTTGAAGAATATAAGAGTGTACATACAAGGAAGATATGCACTATACAAAACAAAGACAGTGTGGATGACAAAAAAATGAGTCTCTTGTGTATTTATTGTTCCTATTCTACTCAGCTATTTGCTTTTTATTTTGAGCATCCCACTGTGGAAAAATATTTTCATGATCCATGTTTGGCATTTTGGGCCCTCACGCAATTTTGATTCATGAATTGAAGTCCTGTTTCTGTGGAAATCATCTGAATTGTTGATCAGCATTGAATTTCTCCCACAAATTAAGCAACTGGGGAACATCATCTAGGCTGATTCCATCCATAATGTTGGCCACAGTATTTTTCCTTTCATCCCTTATGAATGGGAGCTGTGTTCTGGTGATGTATTTAAGTCAAGATTACCAAATGTAACTGCAACAAATTCTCTTCTCTCAAGAGAAACACAAATCTACCAAAAATGCAAAATAATTAGTATGACATGTATGTCCATGCTTGACACCCCGGCAGCATAAGTACACTTTAAAGAAACCCCAGGGACTGGTGCAGTCATGGTCACCATTGCTTTTTAAGTTTCTACAACCAATCCACCTCAATTTTAGTGAGGCTGAGTTGCAGCTATGTAGCCTGTTTGTCTTCCAGTTACTGCTAGGCTACTTGACAGATGTGTTTGAGTTGAAAGGGACTGAGCATCATCCACGTAAATGCCCACCAGATGTAAATCCTCCCTTGGTACCTTCCGGACATACTGAGCAGGAGAAAAAGCAACATGTGGCCCAGACTTGTCAAAGAGAAGGTTTGGTTTTTGTTTTGCTTGGGTTTGGTTTTTTTTTTTTCCAGATTTGTAGAAGAGAAAAAGCAGATCAGCAACTCTTCAAGATTTGTAGAGGATGGGACAGTGTTTGTGTGTCTCACAATAAGCAGTGTTAGAAGCCCATAGATGTGCTATAGTTCCTTAGTTACGAGATCACTGCAAGTTCTCAAGAGGATATAAGGGAAATAACAAAGGGCTGTGATCTCTCCATGTCTGTCCATTGACCAGCTTGGGCAAATAGAGCTACTCTGTTTGTAAGCCTGAACCTGACAACATTCTCAGTAATTCTGTCCAAAAGTGGAAGCTCAGTTTGTGGGCAGTTATTGTCCAGTTGTCAGCATCAGGTGACTTCTTGCACGACAGCTGTCAACAACTTCCTCAGCAGATCTGCCCTGCTCTGAACTACCACCACTAGGAAAGGGTGAAGTTTTTCTCTGATGATTTTCAGAACAGTTGAAATAAACACTTTATATTTTTAGAAAGAAATTCATTTTTTTAGAAATTAAAAAAATTAATGCTTGATATATAGCTTGGGAAGAAAGGTTTAAGCTAAACTTTTTTTAATTAGAATAGTGAGGAGAAGTGAAACTCAGAATGCTAGATCTGTTATTTCCTGGGCTCATAACTCAAAGAAATGGATGTGGTAGGGACTGGCTGCTGTGGGGAAGGTACGACAAGAATACGATGGTTTGGTGTTTTGAAAGTGTTTGTTCGTTCATCAGGCATTTGGGTGGGAGGGTGACAATGAAAACAAACCCTTCCCGGCACTGGAAATGCCAGGTGCTGTACTTCAGCAATATTCTGATTCCGAGTGTATTTCTGGCTTTCCTAATCTTTGATCCTGCCATTGAATCCGCAGGGGTGCAAAAATCCACCCACACAGATCCGAGTTTGAAATCCTGGCCTTAATTATTTATTGTGTGGTTTGGACAAATTGCTATTCTCTGTGCAATAATCACAGTTATTACCAGAAATACAGAACTATCTAAAACATGCATATATACATTATGTGTATATGTACATATTTTTAAAGGTGTTGCTTTTTTGGAGGCTTAACTGAAATTCTCAGTGCTCAGTCTTGCCCTGTGCTGCTTTTCACCTGACCACACTGGCCTGGATCTATAGCAATTAATTTTCAGAGAAAAAACAGCTCATAATGTTTATACCCTAAAAGCAGTCATGGAAATAAAAGAAGGACATCTAGCTTTATATACCTTGGAACAAGATCCTACTGTTTTGTTAGACAGCAAATGGACTGTACTAGTTTTTCTGCACAGAACTGACCCTCCCCTTCCTTTTTAAAGTCTCTGGGCCCTGTTCATAAGACTAATCCATCTCAAGTTAGACAGTTTTCATTGGCATATAACTAGAAGGTGAATCTCTTAGGAAAAAAACCCTTCTAACCAAGGACGGTAAATTTCATGAAACTAAAATAAAAGTACAAATTTTACAGAAAAATCGGACGTGCCGTTGCCATTACAGAGCCGGGAAACACCAGCCAGGACTGTTCTTTAATTAGAGTAGCGCAAGCTTGGTGACTTTTATTTGTTTCCCAAAGTCCTTTTTTTTTCCTTCTTTTCACGTTACCTTTTGCTGAATTGTTAATCATAAGTCGATGCTGATATATTTGCTGTCATAATGCTTACAGACAGGCTCCCAGAACCCGAGTGTTGCTTTAGTTTTGGGTTCTTGTCTTTATTTTTGTACTTTAATGGATCCAGCTCAAAGAAACATATTCTCTTCAAATGTTCATGGGTAGGATGTGGCAAGCTAGGTAATTTCAGTTATTGTATGTTCTCCATTGGAAGTCACCTGAAATTTAGCAGAAGCTTTCTGGTAATTCTCATGCCTGCTTCGAATTATGTAAAACTTGAGTTCTGTTTCAAGTTAGAAATCTGTACCCCAGCTTTCAATGAGGTGCTGTCCGGTTACTCTCAAACACGTTCCTAATTCTCAACCAGTTTGTCAAGTTTTAGACTGGCAACCAAACCTGATAACAGCTGAAGGCAGTTTTCTCTTCCTAAAATTTCAAACAGTTGTCCTCCTAAAAGGGGGGAGGGGGTAGAAGACTGTCACACCTCCTACAGGATTCTCCAACCAGGGAAACTGACCTCACGCTTCAAGGGGAGAGCTTGGGCTGGGCCAGCGAGAGCTCTGCTCTCATCTCTGCCCCAGCCTTCCCGCATGGCCTCTTTAGGTCACTGATCTCTCCGTACCTTCCTTTCACCATCATGTGAAAGGTGTCGGTTGATGTTTATTGAGCACATAGACATTTCAGGTGGAAGACAACAGAAATATAAAATAACCTTCTGAAACGTTCTTTGCTTCCTGCAATGCATTGGGAAATCCTGTACGAGAAGGCTGGCTGCATTTCATCTAATGAGAAAGTAGCACTAGCTTTGGTTTTCATCAAGTTAATGTATCTGAGATTTCAGTCCAGTGTGTAATGGATGTGGATTGCAATCCTTATCTCAATGTCCAAAACAATTCCTAGAGTTGCGGGAAGTATTTGTTTTGCACGTGATAGTGATGAGGAAAACTAAATGGCAGTAAAAATATTTTAGAATGGAAGAAAACTTTCTAGTAAAAATCATGTTTTGTACTTGTGACCTATCTGAAAATTATCAAATATCACAAAGCACTATATATTTGTCTCATAGGAAATAGAATACTTGCCTTTCAATAAGGAATATTTATAATATTTAAGAATAAAACACATCATTGGTATTTTGCCAGGTTGTTAAATAACACAGAAGACTACTTCTCTAGTTCGATACAGTTGGTTCGTGTTTCCAAGTCACGGTTGTGTTTAAGTACTTTTTAAAACAAAATTTTCTCAAGGTCTCGGAGGTGCGTGTTCCAGAGCTTTGGTCCTCTGTTGGAATCAGCTGGATTGAAGAGATCCTTGGGCATCTCCTGATGGAGAGTGGCAGTAAGCTAAAGCAGAGGGTCTATTTAAGGCATTTAATGATGAGAAGCCAGTTATATGACAGGGAAGAATTTTATCCCTAATATACGTGTACAGTATTTTTTTTCCCCACAGAATTACCAGATTCTGCCAGGGATTGTTTGGATATTACAAAACTCTTTTATTTTTAATATTATGAGCCAAGTTTTAAAAATTACTAGTAATTCTGGCAATGTCAGTGTTGGAAAACCAAACCTGAGGCCTCGCTGATACCCCTTCCAAGAGTTTGAGAGCATTCGGCTCTGCGCAGAAGATCCACCTATGAGGTTGGGGTACAAAAGTCAAACTTGTCACTTTTCAGCCTTTGACCTACTTTCATTTTTAGAAGAAAACGCTATAAATATTTGCTTGCCTATTAATACAAAGTGGTGCCTTATGTATTTAACAGTTTCGCACAGTAAAAGATTGTCTGCACGCATTGCAGTATAGGAAATGCGGGGAACATTCTACAAACAAAAAATGTGTTTCGTCTTTCAAGCTACATGTAGATTGTGGCTTTTCAAAATCTGCATATTTTCTCTGTAAATTAATCTTACGCTGTCTTTTGTTGGTGCCTTTCAAGTTCTGTCGGCTTCCAGCTAGAAAGCTAATGATAACGCATCAGAATTGCACCCTTTTAAAAGAACAAAAGCAGGGTCCACATCTGTAATCGTAGCGTAATGACACCAAACCATGCATGCATGGTTTAGTTTTATTTACCTAAATCCTCGTTCATTGGCACGTAGACAATTTCTTTGCCGCTTTACCTTGGTACTATGTTTTGCAACACCAGTCTGGCATCATTAGACATCCACCCGCAAGCATTTTAAAGATTTTTCCACACAGCCATAAAATTGCACCTTCCTTCTTGAATGTAAAATCAAGTACACCTGTAATAACAAAGCAGCGGAATAGTACGCGTCTCTTCCTGGATGTTTAACTGCATTGCAGCAGAGCCGTGGTGGTTTGCCTTCACAGCCTCGGTGAAATTAAAGGTCGTGTCCTAATGTTATGTCTTCCTGTTTAAAATGAATAGCTTGTAAATGTTTATCTCAGCTCGAAGTGAGAACTGGGCTACGTTTGTGTTCTCCAGTTCCCGTTTTGAGAAACTGTGCAGCAAAACAGCTGCATATCCTTTCATGTCCTTCGTTTGCTGTTAAACGTTTACATCTTTGATTTCAGTTCTTTGCCAGGTTTCCCCCGCTTGCGTTTGGATTCCTGCTTGAAGTTTGCAGTGGTGCTGTCTGGGTTTATAGTGGGCTACGTTGTTTTCTGCAGAACAGAGCAAGAGAAGGAAATAAATCCAGCGCAGAAATATTGAGAATTCATCTACGGTGTCATACAGTATATAGTTTCTAAGTGTTCTGCCAATATGTATTTCAGTTTTAAATGCCTTGAGGCTGATTGGGACGATTTCTATAGAGAGACGACCAAAGTATACAGTATATTGGCTTCCATTTTGCTGGTTTTGGACAGTCAGGGCTGCTTTCCATTTCCTACAGTGTTCCAATATAACTAAATCACATCTCCTCTGTAATGGAGGCTTCTGAGACCTGGGGCTTCTGTAAAATGTAAAAGAGCAAAGTAGTATTTAAACAGTATAATATTTTGATTCACTAATGAGCTGTGAGGTGGGTGTTATCATGAACTACTGTGCAGTAAGAAAGGTTCCTAAAACATGCATCAACTTAACTCCATCTCCAAATCGTTACAGATAACACAGCGTTTAGTTTCTAATTAGGCTTGTGTTGTGCTAATTCTTGTGAGCAGTGTAAGTGATTGACATTCTGCATTTTAGTGGCAAGTACTAGAGCAGCTGACTTCAGCTCTGTGGTGAAGCCAGCAAATACAGCTGCTGAGAAGAGCGAGCCGTTCAGAGAAACCGATTTGCAAGATTAACACACCCTGATTGGTATGGCCTTGCTCTGAGGGGAAAGGAGGAAATAAGGTGCATAGTCTTGATTATACTAATGGTATTCTAGTCCTAAATGGATTAGGAAAGATACGTTTAACTGGAAAAAAACTCCACATCCTATGCGTAATAGCTCACAAATTATTTATTTACTTTGAATAGTCTTTTGCACTGTGTCTTAGGAGAGGACGAACATTGTTCTTTTGTATGTAAAATACAGACGGTTTGTTCAGTTCTCTCTACATGTCACTAATAAGTGTAACCTTCAAGACAGAATCTTGTCAACTATTTCTTGATGAACGTGCCAGAGCAGCATAGGCACATTACGTGGCTAAAATGATTTCTGAATGATTTTTGCTAGAGCGTTTTCTTTGTGGCCATCTCGAGTCAGTATTTTTGGTTCCACAGTGGAAATAAAAATAGCAAAATGGATTTGTTATAGACAGTCTCATTGAACTAGACTGGGTTATTGTAAGGTACATTTTCTAACTTTAACTCTCCGGTCAGGTCCGAATCCCTCCAGTCAGCTTCTAAATGTTAAGTTTGGCTTTTTCAAATCATCATGATAATTTCATTGAGCACTATTAAAGACTGTGCCTGCGGCTGTTGGATGTTACTCATGTAGCATTTGAGTTTTTCACAGACTTTTAAAGCCTTGCTTATTTCAGCCAGTGAAAGTACCCCGTGCGGTAGAGCAACGCTGTTACTCTGGTTTATGGACTGGAGACAGATGACTGCAGTTAGGTCCCGTGTATGTGTTGTGTTACAGGCAAGGGGCTGGCTAAGGAGTGGAATTTTCTCAGGATGATCAAGCTGTGGCTTGCTGCAAATTCCATCTGCCCTCTCTGCATGCAGCATTAGAGGCCCTTCCTGGAACAAGCTCCTTGGGTGATTTATCTGCATGAGGTTGCCGGTACAGGATCACTGGAAAGGCAGATGGGACTCACGGTGGCAGACTTGGACCAATTGCGTTTGGCAGAGGAAAGCTCTGTGGAGTGAGATAGTCACTCTGTGGGTCAGAATTGCTCTTGAAATGATTTTCCTTGTGGATTTCATCACCCAGTCTACTATAAATATTAGTGGTACCGTGCAGCTGTTGGTTTTTCAGAACTGCTAGATGTGCATTAGAGACTGGGAAGGGTATGTTTGCACAAATCATGAAACAAATAAAGGTATCCGCTTTTGCCTTTGTGCTTCAGCTTGCCAGCAATACTTTTTTTTTTTTCAGGCTTTGTAAATAAAGGTCTAATTTTGCTTTTGTCGGTTGATGGGGTGAATTAATTTAGACTTGAAAGCCTCAACAATATCCAAGGTAATAAAACTTAATCATAAAGTAAGAATGATTAAAGTTGTCCTCTGCTTGAGAAGAGATGTGGGGTAACCCAGACCTCCCATTTACTTCACCTCTGACCCCGCTTCTTTTTTGTGTCTCTCTCTCAGAAGACACAAAAAGAAGGCTTTGGACCTTGTGAGAGCATTAGGAAACTTGAAGAAAAAAATCCTGTGGCATAACTTCTCAGTTGACCCAACTATGGTTCAACATGTTTTAACTATATGAAAGTGCAAACTGCTTACACTTGATTATACTGAGTGAAGATCTGCTGCTGCTTTCTTTGAAGATGAAACTTGTCTTGGACTTTGCTGGCAGGGGAATCAGACTTGCTACATAGCCGTGTTGCAGATCTGTGATCATTTGCTTATATTTCAGTTAGTGTTCTTTCCAGTTTCTCTTCCACCACTCTTCTGTTAAAAGCAGTGCAGCTGACTCAAGGGCTGTAGGCATTGAAAGGACTGGGGCATTAAAAACAGAACCTTTGGGTCCTCTTTCATAGTCAAACAGATTTTTATGTCCCAAGTGCAGTATTTTGTGCAGCCCAAGGAAAATGATATTGTTTGCTGCATTTTAAAAGAACACGAAAGCTGTTCCAGCTCTCCTTGAAGCCAGTGGCAAAATTCCACTTGCTTTCAAGGGAATTTGCAAAAGACCCATGATGCAGTTTCTGTCAGAGTAGAAGAAAGCTGTGATTCCATAGTACCATGCAAATGTAAAATGCGTACATTCCCTTTTGGGTTTAGTATAACTAATTCTTTGATTATTTTCTTCAGAGTATCTGGAAGTGGTTGGTCACAGAAAATGGCTGTAACAAGGATTGCTGAAACACCCCTATTCCTCCAGACAGTTGAAGGGATGGCTCAAAAACCAAGAAATTGCTGTCTGTAGAAAACTAGCCTAATGGCTGCATTGGACGTTGAGGTCAAGACACACACTGTTAAAATATTTGCCCTACTTATTCAGCAAAACATTGATGGAAATGAGGAGCAACTGTGAACATTAGGAAGGAGTAATCATATCATGTCTACTCTAGTTGCTACTACCATGTCTTAAAATAGAAGGTAAATGAAACTTAAATTTTACAGATGGAGATATATGATCCCTGTCAATTTGGTGCCACATCACTTGAGTGTTTCGGAGAGAAACGGCTCTGGTTTTGGAGGAAGGGTCTCATAAACCTGTTGCTCGGGCATTTCACATCCAGAGAAAGATGTGAAGCATTCCCAACTACTAGTATTTTGTTTGAGTTTGTATTGGAGCAGAGAGCAGGAGGAATCACCTTTTTTTCCCAAGAGTTTCCTTCAGTTTGGAAGGTAGAGTGTCAGCTACTGTTTGAATGTGTGATGATCACCAATAAATCTAAATATTTGCATCAGTGAACTAAGGTATCCTGAATAAGTCTTGTTTAAAGCAGAGATTGATATGTAAGTACTTTAAAGAGAGAGATGTCTTCCTTGAAGTGACTTTTCCCTTGGGCCTCCACAAGACAGTAGAAGTCTGGGGGCCCCAGAGGCTGTTCTTTGGGCACCTGCCATTCACTGTGCCTGAGCAGCCGTGTAGAAGGCAACTCAGCAGTGAACCTTTGGCATCTCTGTGGCTTGTATGAAGAGCGTGTAGAGGAATGTACCTTCCAGGTACCCACATCAGCAGCATGGCAGGAAAAAGAAAATTCTCATGTTCTCTCCACATGAGATTGTCCTTAAAATTCTCCAGAACAATGAGGCTTCCCTGCAGCTGTGAAGAGCCCTAGGGCCTTGTCAGGCATTCTTGCACTTCTCAGCTTATTATGTTGCACCTTGATAGAGATAAGACTAATTATTAGATCCTCAGGTTTAGACTCCCTGCAGTTACTCAGTGCACAGAGTTTTCTTTATCTATCCTTTTCCATTCCAGCCTTACAGTTTACTTCAGTGAGATTACATACTTGCTGCTAATGGCAGAATTTGGCTACCAAGAAAGGACATGTTTTTTAGCTCCTTGGGATGCTAGTGATGTGTAAATCGTCAGATCTCTTCCTAGCAGTGGTCACTCCATCACTTTTCACGATATATATTGCCGTAAGTTTAGAAAATAATTAATGGGTTTGGGTGGTCAGCCTCGGGAATCTTCAAAGGGACCCAAACTCTTCAGAAATTACTGTTAGGAAGGACTACATCTTCTATAAATCACATTGCCCCAAGTTTTGAAAATTTCTGGCTTGCATCAATATTCATGAAAGATCCAAGCTCAGCAATATTTAATGAAAGAATACTTTCATAGTACTTTCATAGTACTTTGCATGTACAGTAGATTCATTTTAGAGCACATTTGAAATGTGTGTGTAGATTCTGGTGTTACCAGAAAGGCAAAACTTAGGAAACAGAAGCATTTGAAGATGGGAACTAGTCTTCTGCTACTGGAATGTCATCTGATTTAGACCTACATGCTGCTGTGTGACCTTTGACCGTGACATCAGTCTGCCATGTGCTGTAATCAGTATCTAATGATAAGGAGAGGTAGAGACTTGAAGAAGCAGGTGGTAGTGGAAGCTTGAACTTGTGCCTGTTATGGGCCCATGGTAGTGTCTGGTTGATAGGGCTGCTTACCATCAGTGACCACTAACTTTCACCCACCTGTTTTTTGAAGGTGGAAGAAACTCAGTTTTGTACACAACTGCTAATTATAATTCAGAATATGTACTTATTTTGATAATGCAGTTATTATGTAGTAGATATTAGAGTAAGGAGAGTTAAAAACTCACATCATACAGATTGTTATTTCTTAAGACAAATGTGGAACTTAGATAGGGACAAGGTGCCGGCAATAACTGCTGATGTAGGTAAATTGATGTAACCAGCAGTTACAATACACATGTGATGACTGGACTAACCAGATGACCTCCAGTAACAGGGTGTTTCAGTCCTGCCCCAGGTATGTCTACTCTGTGCTCCATACCGCAGGCTGGCAGGATTTGGAAGAAGCATTGAAAAAGAGAGTGCATTTTATTCGATGTTCATCATTTTCTTTCTAGAAGGTCACAGCTGAGTTGCTTCAGCCAGGGAAAGACTCACAGTAGCCTGAGGTGTAAGGGTGTTAGAGGGAAAGGCAGGGTTTGGGTTGAGTTTTTGAAAGATAAGCAGAAACGAGGAAAATACAAAAGAACTGAGGTATGCTTTGGACATTCTGTAACATTTTCACTCTCACCCAGACCGATGTGCAGTTGCAATACTTATGTATGTATGTTAATTTACCTTTATGCTCATGTCAGTGAACTGACTCTTCCAGAAAGAAGGAACAAACCTTTTCCTACTGGCCTGGAGAGAAAAGAGTGTTTATTCTGATGAATTTAAGATATTTCACAGAGATGTTTACACACACAGAGACCACGTTCTCTGCTTGTATGAACTGGCGCAGCATCACTACACGCAAGTTTATGCCAGTTTATGTAGCAGATTATTTGGCGTACAACAGATTATATGGTGTACAGCAAATAATTTGTTTTATCGTTCTCCCAGTTCCTAAGTGACCAACAGAGGGAGAGCCTTCATTAGGTGTTGAGTGTAGTTTTGCTGTAATGTGTATACCCTGAGTAGTCCCAAGCCAAGACAGGTGTCTGTCTGTTGTAACAGAGATGCTTTACTTGAGCTAATATGCTTTTATGGTTCAACTGAAGAAGGGAAGAAGGAGAGGGGTTGTCAAAGAAGCCACCAAATCTAGCAAAGCATCAGGCATCACGAAGAGTCTTGAGCAAAAACAAAAAAAATTTCAACTTCAAAAAGTTCAAACCCGATGCTTAAAGAAACAGTGCAAATATTTTCCACCCTTTACTATGAAATGACATGGTTTGTTTACTGTTTCTTGTTTATCTGCTCTGCATGTTACATCACGTGTATCAGTAAAGCAGACTGTAGGGGGTAACAGTACTTAAATGTTTATTTTATGATGCGTTGGCTTTTGCTATGTTTATTCTGCATTTTCTGAGTAAATTCATACTCAGATTGCTTTTCCTTCTGCTGTTACAGCGTTAACTGTCTCAGGCTGCCTCTAAAAAGATGAAGCAGTTATCTGGCAACATGAACTCCAAACACACAAAGAGAAGACATTCAAGACTCATCTGCAAGGTGTTCAGGTACTTGTGCTTTTGTTACCTATACCTGTAATCGGTGCATGATGTGAGGGTACTCTGCAGTTCGTGCACTTAAAGGAAACTGTTCTTAACTCACTCAAAGTGGTAAGAAAATGACATCAAATAAATTAAAAAGTCACGAGAAGGATTAAAGCTGTTTAGTCAGAATGCCATCATGCAACTTCAAGATGAAGCTAGGGTTGGAAAGGTATTGCATCCAGAGTTCCAGTGCCTCACCACTCTCACAGTAAAGAATTTCTTTCTTATGTTCAGGCTACATCTACCCTCTTTCAGTTTGAAACCGTTATCCCTTGTCCTTTCACTACAGGCCCTGACAAAGAGTCCCTCCCCATCTTTCCTCTAGGCCCCCTTTAAGTACTGGAAGGACACTCTAAGGTCCCCCTGAAGCCTTCTCTTCCCAACAATGCCAACTCTCTCAGCCTGTCCTCACGGGAGAGGGGCTGCAGCCCCTTGATCATCTTCATGGCCCTCTGGACCCACTCAATCAGGTCCAGGCAAGGTCTTACAAGGGTGAAGTAAAGGGAAAGAATCACCCTCCATGAGCTGCTGGTCACTTTTCTTTTGATGCAGGCCAGGATATGGTTGGCTTTCTGGGCTGCAAGCACATCTTTGTGGCTCATACTGCATTTTTCACCCACCGGCCGCCCAAGTCCCTCTCCACAGGGCTGCTCTCAATCCACTCATCACCCATTTGTGCTTGGGATTGACCCACCCCAGGTGCAGGTCCCTGCACTTGGCTTTGTTGAGCCTTGTGATGTTTGCATGGGCCCACCTTTCAAGCTTGTCAGGGTCCCTCTGGAGGGCATCCCTTCCCTCATAGCTGTTAAGCTAAGTCAGATTTTACCATCTATTACTACCCAGAACATCGATGGTCATCTGAGGAATGGTGGAGAAAGTGGATTCTTTTCTGACATTCACTGAAGCCAAGTGAATCAGCTGTACTTTACTGATGGGCTAAGGCACTATAAAACTGCCAGTCATCTCAGAAATTAGATCCTAGGAGCTCTGTAAGCCCTGGGCTAGGCCTATGGTGAGGGTGAGATTTGTTTTGGTTCCCAGAGATGACAGAAAGTCCTGTGCACCTTTTGCCAGGCCTCAAGGACTTTAGTGAGATGTAAATAGTGTCTGTGTCCTGTATACAGCCGAAAAGAAATAAGGCATTTGCAGCTCTTCCCAGTGCAGAAATGGGACTTTAGGGTTGGATAGAAAGGACAATGTAGAGACAGGCTGCAGATCTCTAGGTGATAGGAAAATAGGCTTTTGTTTTACAAGTGCATCCAGGGAAAAGTAGCACAGGTCTATTTAGTCAATGTCGCGTGTCTCTGAAGCAAGGAGAACAATTGTGGGATTGTTTTTCAAAGCTTCTTGTGAGCGGGTGATGACAGACATGCTGTAGATGTGTAAACTGATGACTTAATAGCAACAAGTAATTACATACATTTTTGTATTGTGATAATAGTGTAGAGATATTGACTGCACAGCTAGGTCCCTTTAGGGCTGATCCATTCAGCGGAGCAAACAGGATTGCTGACAGGCGTAAAGGTAAGAGCTGTGTTTGCAGGATGCATCGATACAAAGCGCATTCGGAGGAAACATTTGACTGGTATAGACGTTGCAGCCCTCTGTTATCTTGTTACAGTCATTAAATTGTTCTAATTAACTTTGCAAACTATTGTTCGTAGTTATTTTAAACAAAACCACGACCACAGAGGTACCTCCTAAGGGTGCGTGTACAGAGAACGGGTATGTCACCAATACATGAAAAATCACTTTTGTTAAACGTTCCACCACACGTGACTAGCTAACAAGCAAATATGAGTAAACAGCCAAGTCACTCTGATGATTATTTTAATTCCCAAACTACAGCTGTATCAGTTTCCAGATATTTATTCGGGTTCGTGTTCTATTATGTGCGGTGTGTCCGTAGGCAGCACTGATGTCATCTTTGGGACTTTGCTGCCAAACTGCTTCTTTGACTTTGTGCAGCTTGCTTCGCCTGAGTGAACCTCAGATTACTCATGGGCAAAAATCATACTGAGTCTCAGAGCACCAGGTTTTACTCCACGTAATACACATGTAACCCGTGGGGCCGGTGAATGATGGTGTAGCAGTTTTAGTACTTTTCATTTCAGTATTTTGTCTTCGCTGGCTGGTTTTTTTTTTGTAACGTTGGTCCTCCAATGCAAATAGCTGCTAAAGTCAGTGGTGAAAAACTCCTGGATTTCTTCCAAGTGGTTTTGAACCTTTAGTCAGATCTTTTGCCTTCAGAAGCATCCTCAGTCTCTCTTCCGAGCTACAGTTTTCTCTGTAAGAACAGGAAACTGCTGTCGGAATCTCCTAATCTAGATTTAGGAAAGATTTCTCTTCAACTTTGAAGAGTGATGCTATTTTTCTTTAAGAAGATTAATTGTACCTAAATCATTTTAACTTTCAAGCCTTTTAAAGCTAAGTACACTCGAGATTAAAAAGTGTTTTAGCTACTTGGTTATGTATTTCCTTCAGAAGAGTTAACATTCTAAGGCAGGAGAAATTAGCCATACACGAATTCTATTGACAATAGATAGGAAGAATGGTGCCCGAGAACATTCAGTAACCCAAAATTAAACACTGATTCTGTACCCAAAGGTGGTTGTCTAATCAAACATCCAGTGTTTCTGATATGAATTACTGACCTTCCTTAATGTTCAGAAATTCGTATTTAGGGTGAAAATAGGCTTAATGTTGAATTTCAGGTTGTGATCGTTCCAGTACTTCTAATTCCCTCAAAAGAAGAATAAAACCACAGAAGTCAGGTTTTCCTCTTAGAAATGTCAAGCTATAGATGATTTGAATAGCTAGAAGTATCAAGCTACTTTAGAAATGGAAGATTTCTTTTTTCCTTCTTTGGGGAAAATATTACATTTAATACTTACCGCAAACCTTTCATATTTCTACCATTACCCTGATGCCCCATTTTCTAGATAAATTACAATTATAATATAACAAAGCTACTTGCAGGTGTTACTATATTCAAGAGATGCAGATTTTAATTCATTTTGCTTTTCATAGAAGCAATACTTGGTACACAAATCTTGTGTAATTTTGGGACCTGAAAAACTTGAACTCAGTTTATTATCACAGTCAGTATTTCTAGAAGATGATTACATTTAAAAGGAACGTTTCCTAATTGGAAAACTTTGTGAAACTCTCAAAAGCCTAGTCCTTCTGTGATTCACACTGCATTGGGAATAGGCCGAACTGCTATCCAGATACTAACAGAGACTGTGATACAGGATTATTCCAGTTAATTGTGTTAACCGCTTCTTTCGTTCCTGTTTGCTGCATCTTGTCACCAAGGCAATGGTTTCAGAAAGTGCCGGAGTATTGGTTACTTTTTTTGAACACTGATTCTGCATTGAGGGGTGACAGTGAGGTCTGGGTGCTGTTAAATTGATGGTGATGTTTGGATGCCTTTGTTTCAGAATGGCAGCTTTGCACCTATTATGCAGCCCAGGCACGACTAGCTCCTGTTGCAAAATGAAGCCTAGGTAGCGGTGGTTAGCTGAATGTCAGCTGTAAATCTCTGTGTGGAGAAGAAACTGGAGAGGAAGAAAATAAAGACACGATGATGGTGATTTAGTTGACAGCCGTCGTGTTGCAAGTTCATGAACTTGTGGTATAAAAGTTTCCTTGATAATGTTCAAAACCATAAATTGATCTTTTTTCTTTATTTTTTTTTCTTTTAATGGAGTCAGGGTATTCATTGGACCTAAGCAGCATGCATTGAACAGTAATGTGGGGAGGAAAGGGGGTTTCAGATGTGAATTAAGACTGAGTTATAATGACTCATAACCGATAACAAAAACACCCAAGAAGAGACATGAGGCAGGATGAGATGAAATGAGACAAGCCATGAAAGAAGGGGCAGATTTAGGAGTTATCGGCCTACAGATGGAATGTGAAGATACATGAGTAGCGAATGAGATCATCACAAAGAAGTATGCTGGGGAAAAGGAGGGGGTTCAGAGGACGACAGATCCCAGTAGCGGATAGTGGGAGGATTGATTTAAGCCACGGGAAAATTGGTATTAAAGATGCTATAAAGATGAGCTAGATCCCAAACCTCAGAGGGGCTAGATTTTTCTTTCAAAAACCAAAGAACTGACAGTTAGGATGACCCTGAGCCTGCAACAGTATATGAAGACTGTGCACCTTGAATGGGAATGAAAAAGGTAGCTGAAATCACATAAACAGGCTTTAAATTTTGGTAGTGCAAGATGATTTTCAGCATTTTAAGGCAACTGCTGTGTTCCTTAGAATAAAGACAGGCAGAAAAATTCTTGCATTCAATCTAAACAATGCCGTAGTTTTCTTAAAACATTAAAATTCACCTTTCATTCCTGAAACTGAAAGCATGTTTCCAAGTAACTCCATCCTTTCTGCTGTGCTGCAGCCAAAGAATTTCTTATGGATTATAAGCAGTGGAATTGATTGCCAAATCTACTCGAAGGAAATTTCAGTTGGCACGATTAGAATCCATCTCAAGACTCAGCATCTTCAAATTTCCACCTAAAAGATGAAAATAAATACTTGGCTACTAACATAGTATTAAATAGCACATACAGATCTGTGAAGTTTCTGTGTTACTTTAGTCGCACCCCCCACCCCTTTTCTATATTTGTTCTCGTATCCTGGACAGAGTGATTAGGAGGATCTGTTCAGAGCAGTGCACAGAAGTCTGTTGTTTAGCTGAATCTGCAGAATCAGTTGGCAGTCTCATCAGAAGTCTCCTGGTGGAATTTCTTCTTACATCTGATTCTGGTAGGGATAAATAGGAATTGGGAAGAGGCAGAAGAGTGTTTCTCACAAGATTCAATCATTTTTACTCTGTGTCTTAGTTAAGAACACCAGGGGACATCTGTACTGCTCATCAAATTGAATTAAAAGTCATTAAACTTGGTAACTGATGGGGAAAACTTGAGGTAATCAATAAAGCAGGTTTGATTTTGTTGAATGGAATTCATTTTTTGTTTGAAATTTAACTTTGAATGTAGAAGTGAGCTACATTAAAAATTCACAAAACTTCTATTCTTCTATCTGGAGCTCTTTATTTTTGGGTGGAACTGAAAAAGAAAAATGGATAGTTGTTTTCCTTAAAACAGGAAAATTAAAAAATGCTGGAAGATTTCTGCTAAACTTATGTCAGTAGGCTGAAAGAGGGTCTGCTTAAGCCTCAGTCTGTAATACTTTACATTTGGTTAAACTATTGCTGCTCATTCACTCAACAGCAGCGTGCAAGGAGTAGGAGTTTAGGAAGGGCTGGAACATCTGATTGTAAGAATGAGAACGTGAGCTTAGTCCTGGGACTCATCCAACAGCAGGTGGATTGTCCGGCCGCTCGCTCGGACTGTCACCTGTCCTCAGCACTGGCCAAATCTGAATGCCTAAGGGAGTGGGTAAGAACAAGGAAATTGTATATCGTGTTTCAACTAAGCAATCTCGTGGTGTTCAGCCTTCCCAGAGATGTACGCAGACAGGCATAGTGTCTTTCTATTTAGTAACTGCAGTGGATTTCTGTTCTGTAAGCTTGCACAGTCTCCCTCTGAGCCTCACAAACTCCGAACATCCACCTTACTCTGTAGCAAGGAGTCCTGCAGCTTAACATGCATGTTATGAAGAGCCACTTCCTTTTTGTTTGCTTTGAAACTACCTCCTGCTAGTTGGAGATGGAAGGATGCTTTATGGAATCTGACAGCAGAGCTGGTGAAGGATTACTGAGATTATAGTTTTGAAATGTGATTCATTTTTAGAAGTTAGGTTACTGTGGTAGATAGAATACAGTTAAGTAATCCAGGACAGGGTAGCCTTGTAAATGAAATAACCACTAACCTTAAAAGTCAGTACTTCAAGATGTCTATTAGCAGTCATATCAATTATAAGTGTGGGCATATTTGGTAACAGCAGAAAAACTAATAATAGGTTCCAGTTAAAGGGAGCATTTAAATATATGTTTAATTCCACCATCATGTTCCAGGCTAAGTATATGTTAAGGTACTTTACCAAGTCTGGGGGTTATTCTTGAGGTACCTCTCTATTTCTATAACTGAACGCTGCTAGAACACCTTTTTTGGGGTTTTTTTTTTCTTAGTATTAGATTGATAAACACCATATGCTTTTGACTTTGCTATCATTTGATACGTGTTGAATATCCTTCATTTTGTGTACAGCGCTGACCCGAAGTGGGGTCTCATCAAGATCAGTGTGTTCAGTGATATTCAGCTTTTCGGTGATAAGAGAGATGAATGGTAGAGAGGAGTGGGAAGAGGAGAGGGAAACTGCATGAGTAACCCTGCCATTTTAAGATAAGAAGAACAGAAATCATCAGTCTGTTACCTATCGAGACAGAAAATCTCCTTAGCATGGGCTAGTAGATGCTTAAATACTGCTTTAATAAACAGAGGAGATTGGAGTGACTTTAAGAGTTAAATTGTCAAATTTTCCACCTTAGAAGCTCTTAGAAGAGTTTGATGGTACCTTTTCTTTACTGGTAGAACCAGTGTTTTATAAACATACCTGTGGTTAATGACTTAGGACATTGCCAAAAGTCTCAAGGCGTTCCTAAGATCAGACTGTTCTGAAACTCTTTGGGGCATAACAGTAGAACATGTATAATGTACGTCCCTTGTAGCCTCTGCCCTCCAATGAACCCCAGGGTTATGGGATGAAAAGAGTGAGCAGATCTATCTACCCTTCAGAATGGGCATTGCACAGAGTAGGAAATGAGGAAGTTACAACTGACTGAGCTGCTCTTTGTCCTCAGACGTGGTCGCCACTTTGTAGCCTCCTCTGTTAAACAAAAAGAAGAGCTCTTTGCTGTGTTTGTAAAACACATTGAGAGCTTCAGATGGAAAGCAGTGGAAAGAGCAAAGTATTAAAATGACTATTTACTCACAAAGTTTTGCAGACTGGTGAGATTAGTCCTGCAAAACCAAATGACCAGCCAAACAGACATACAAAATCATGATAACGAGAGACTGATTTTTAGCTAAATCACCGTAAAGTCTTGCTGCCTGTGGGAGTATTTCCTTACCACATTTCATTTTGAGAAGGTCTCCTAATGCAAACAGACTTTGTACATTCTAATCCACTGAAACTGAGCTGTCTTAAATGTCAGATCTTCTTTTTGGCAAACTACAACAGTAAGAATACTGTATGACATGACATTATCTAACGGTGGTGCTCTTATGGTAGAGGTCCAGGGTAAAATGCAAGACTAGCTATGTGTAGTGTAATACTTGATCACGTATATGCTAAATTAATTTCATCCAAAGAAAAATCTTGGGAGAAGACAAATACCTTTTTGGTTTGGTTGTTTTGTTTTTTGTATGACATACTAGGGCACTGAAACATATTAGGGCCGGACTTTCAAAAATGCTTGGCTCTGCTGGCCCAGAGCTACTCCAAATACCTGATCACAGGAATTGAAGCAGGAGCTAGTCGATACTGAGCTTGCTTGAAAATCTGACATCAAAGCTTTTAGCACTGGAAAATAGAGACGCTGTTTTGAAATTCTGTTTCAGTGCAGGAAATAAACCTGGATGCTCACATTTAATCCAATGTTTTAAACAAAACAAGTGCCTGGGGTTTGGTAGGTTTTTTTTTCAAGAGGCAGTTGGTAAAGTGGAAGGAAGCAGAAGGAATAAAAAGCCATCATTACAATGGAGAGGAATAAAGACAACAGGAGAGAAGGTGTGAGAGGGAAAATGCTGTGGACAGTAGGTTACTGGCAGGGAAAGATGGACCCCATCAGAAGAAATGTCAAAAGTATCTGGAAATGCCAGAAGAGGTAAAAAATGGGAATTATTTTTCCCCTAATGTGTTCCTGTTGAGCAGAAGTCAGAAGGAAACTGTGAGGATCAATACATTCAGAAAATTGTACTGCCAATCACGACATCATTCCTGGTGTGGCCCGGCAATGCCCAGCTTTGTTGCCTTAGGGAGGTTGCTAATGGCTGTGTTTTTAAGATGAGGTAGGAAATCAGTTTCTTTCTAAATTGAATTGACAGAATACTGTTTATAATCAAAATAAATGAGGCCTAAGCAAAAAATCTCGAATCTCCGCTTCTAAAATCAGTGACTTTATACATTTTTCAGAGGCCATGTATGTCTTGTGTATGCTCGAGGTTCATACTGATACAATGAAGTATCTTAACACAGAATACATAAGTAATTCTGTCTGTTCCTTCTCTTTCTTGAAACTGTTTGCTGCATTTCAGACAGGTTAAAATGGAGTGTTTTTCTGACTCTTGGGACTGATGTTCAGCTTTCCTATTATGTCTTATTAAAGGCTCTGTCAAGTTTGAAAATCAGTAGTGTTAAAGTAAAAACAGTGTCTAGTGAGAGAGGCACAATATGCTTAGTTTTCCAGCCCGTTAATAAGTGAAGGGTGGGAGGGAAGGCAGGGCTCTCTACAGGGCCAAAGACTACATAAGTCCCTTCTTGAACTGAAAAGGGGAAAAAAAGGTGTTTATTTCTTAGAGAACAGACTGTATTTGTATGTAGTCAAAATAGTGATCGGTTTGTTGATACCGGTGACAGACACGGTGTGCATTTCAAATTCTCGAACAACAATTTGCAGTAATTCTCTTTTAGTTTGTAGAGATAATTAAGCCACACAGCAGCTGTCTGGGCAAACATTAGCACTCCACTACATGGTCCCAGGAGGGCAGGGGCAAGGCTGGAGTGATTTGACCAGGAGACTGAAGTTACTAGATGACAGAACTGGGGTGAGAATCAAATCTTAACCAACCCCTTTATGATAAAGTGATGTATGTTGTGGCTGAGGAGGACGGACTCACAGTGGTTATACTCTGAACATCTCATGCAGTGCGCTACACAAATGCAGAAGTAGTCATTTTGTGTGTAGAGAGAAAAGATAACAGCTGTGCTATATGCTCTACAAACATAGGAGAGGAGGAATCCTCATTTCTGCACTGCTCAGGATAACTATCTGAAAGACATGAAAGTCTCCTGTAAAGTCCTTTTGAACCTTAAGGCAAGGTAAGCTCTGTCCCAACTGAGCAAGATTGTAGCACACATCTTGATTTTCTTCTTGAATCAAGACCATACATGAGTTAGAGAGAACACCTTTTAGCTATAAGTGTACTTTGATACCATTTCTCAAAACGAAATCCACGTTGCATTATCTCACAGAATTGTTTAGAAGTACAAGCTTCCTAAAATCTCATCTGGTTTGTACAGTATCCTCCTTCTCTATAAATAAATAATATATGAGCTTTGTACTCTAGAAGCCTAGTAGAGGCCCTGGCAGGACATCACACGACCTCTTAATATAACTTCCCAGCTATTTGTGGAACTCTGCCTCCATGTCACTGAGAAACAGAGTTGGGGGTGGCAGTTCAGATTTTGCATCCTCTTTCTGGAAGCCACTTCAATCGTGCAACCAGTTATGTATCTTACTGTGCATTTACAGCTTAAGGAGTCATTTGCAGTTGAAAACGGTCCTGGACAGAGAGAAGATGGACTTAGAGGGCAGGCAAAGGTACAGCTCCATTAGTGCTTTAAGGTACTGAAATTAAATATGTTTGCTAGGTTTCTGTTTCAGTGAAAATGGTAATAATAAATGTGATAATGTACGGTTAAGTTACAGCATAGAATGTTAAAATATCATGTGGATTCTCAAATGCCATCCTAAAGAGGCATTGCATTGAAATTGTGTATTAAAATAAAATAAAATAAAAATTTTCCCTTCCCTATTTAATGCCAGTTGCTTCATTGCAATTTCTGAAAAATATTTTTCTGTTAATTTTCAGTGGGCCTATTTTCCTCTGCTTAGCTAAATAAACTTAAAAGTTTAAACTTCGAACCTTCAATCCTTAAACTACTTTCTGCTTTCATCATTCAAATGAATAAACATAAAAATGTGTAAAAAGCAGAGATACCATTTTCAAATAGCCAAACTGTTTTCAGATGTTCATACGTGTTGCACCGCTCTGGAGTAACGTATTAAACCAGTACCAAAAGCAGAGCGGATATTTAGATCCTCTTAGGTAAGAAAGTCTAGGTTTCTGTCCAACACGTGTGAACTTGATCTCTGAACCACCTGCTGTAGAGTTCATTTCTGTGTCCTCCATGGGCCACCCAGCACAGGCTGTGAGCTGCAGATCTCGCACCACCCAGCAGAGAGCTGATAGTCCTCAGCCCTTGAGAGAAACCAAGGCGAAGAGGATGTGGTTTTCTGGGCTCCTACACACAAACTAGCATTTTGGTGATGGAATTGGAAACTGGAATTAGACTGTGGTTGCAAGGACATTTGCTTTTATCTTAACTAGGCTTTGGTGTTGTTTTCATGACTGGTTAGTGTAGGCATCTCTGAGATACGGGGAGCCACTCAGACGCGTAATTCGGTCACACACCTAACCTGCTCAGATCATTCCCAAAATGTGTGACTGCTGAAAAGTACAGAGAGTGTTGCATTTGTCAGGTGCACTCTGCCTTTTCAGGGCAGGAGTACAATTTAAAAGTAGAAATGAGCATGCAAGTTCTGTTTGCATTGCGTTACTCCACTGACACTGAAATCATTTCAGTTCGTGGTAATGCAGCCACTTAATTCAGTGTAGGATTCTGGAAAATGCAGCAGTATTTCAGGTGAAAGCAGTGTATATGACTAACTGGTAAAAAGCAAAGATAGTGATCTTTTTTAAACTGAATTTTCCTGGATTTTAGAAAGAATTTGAGGTTTTTTTCAAGTTATACCTGCATTAGTGGTATGTTGGCACATGATTTAGTTTACATGTTTCATCTACATCCTCGGCACTGGATACGGGTCTGTTAGTTTCTACCAATTGTCTACTCAGGATATTTTTATCAATGATTAGACAAAGGAAACTGAAATTAAAAACTTCCTCTTAGACTTTGTGGCTCATCCACTGTTTTGCTGTTCGATTAATGAGTTCTCGGTCCAAGACTGCAGCTGAAAAATTAGATGCCATGGAAAGGGAAACTCGAGTATGTTTTATGGAAAATTTGTTTTTCTTGCTTCTTGTGATTACACAGACACCATTATTTTTGGGAGAGTGAGGGAAAGTTCTAACGTCAGCTACCAAAACCAGGACAGGTACTTGGTTTAGTCACCAGCCTTTGTGCACGTGGACTTCTCTTGACTTTCCTCTTTCCCTGCTGCCAGAGCTAAAAATGGTTTGCAGCATTTTGGAGGCCCCGTGAGGGACTTGTGGCTTCAGTTATGTGGGTATATTCTGTGAGAATTAATAGTGCCGATGGAATTCAGAGTTGATAAATGCTCCTATTATTTTACAATTATATATTAAACGTTACCTGTATTACCCTCTCAGGATAACACACTGCACTTCCAGGGAAGAAACACATAACGTGACATGAAGAAAATGAGAACACATTTAAATAGAATGTCTCCAGGATAGTCTAGGGAGAGATTAAACTGGAATTCAGCTGAAGTCTTTTGCAGGTACAGGCACTCGTGAAGAATTAACAAAATGGTACGGCTAAAGGGATATTTGCGTGGCTTGTTGTTTTCCCCCCCAGCTGTTAAAATCTGGTATATCATTTCTGATATCATGTCGTATGAATATTGTGCCCTGGGTTGGTTTGCTTTCAGTTTTTTGAGAAATTTTAATTCTAGGGCTTCTTTCCCTGCTGTTGTTGGACAAGGTTTCTTTCAACAGTGCCTAGCTGGTTGACTTAAGATAGGAAAAGTGCTGTGAAATACAGCGTATAAATAAACAAAACCAGAAAGTCTTTTTATGTGTTGGTTTCCCGCTAACTTCTTTCAGTGATGATAATCTGAGCAATTATTTATAACTGTATGAAAACAGTGTCTATCTACACGAGTACCGAGAAGACACGCCTGATTTAGTCGTGCGTGTGGGGAAAGAGAACTACATAAAATATTTTTCATTCCTCTCGTTAATCCTTGATAAAAATCCATTGAGCATTGTTATTCTTTTGCTGGTAATGCTCACACAAAAGAGCAGACTGTCACCAAAGACAATTCCTTAATTCATATTTCAGAGGATAGAAACGCAGAACATACTATTTTTTGGATTTGTGTGTGCGTAGTAAATGTACATCAGTTATAGTGGATAGTGATACAGTAAAGCTCTGGATCGAGTAAAGCGGAAAGAAATCCCCAGTGGCATTGCAACGCATAGATTGGGGTTACAGTCGGAGAAAACCTATTTCATCGGCAAAATGAGCACGTGCTGTGTGTAGGCATGCAAAATATCAGCCAGCACCGCCTTTTCTCACGGAGGCAAGAAGCTGTGGTACTCACCATGCTGTGGGACAAATGCAGCATGTGAAGGAGATAAGAACACAGCTAGCTTTGAGAGTTTGGAGCAAAGGCAGGGCATTTTGTGTGCAAAGGATCAGGCTTATATTGGGCTCTCAGTACAGGCGACATAAAACTTTAATTTCCTTGTAGAAGCGGAGCAGTTTGAAGTGATAGGTTTGATGGTGGAAGCTGAGTATTGGTTTTCTTTTTAATTCATTATTTATAATGTAAGATGTTGGGGTTTAAGTTCTATTTTTAAAACAATATTTGTTTTTTAAAAGAATGGAGTCATGCTTGGAATACAGATTTACACAAATACGTCTACATCCGTTGTAGAAAAAAAACTGCAAAGAAAAGAAAATAGAGTAGATTTTGATCAGCTCAATTTGACATTGTATGCACGAGAAGGCAGTCTGTTTTTGGGAGCCTAATTCATACTGGTGATGAGACAATTTTAGGAGGGAAAGAAAGTATCTGAAGCGGTTTCTGGAAAATGTCATTTAGCAAGACTAAATATGACTCCTCCCTTAAAAATAAAATTACAGTAAAGCGCCCTGCAGAGAGTTTTGCTCTTTGTAGCCAACTGTAACTGTTCATAGGCAACTATCAGACTCCAGACAAGGAATATACTCATCTCCCTCTCCATGGGGACAAGCCTAGCTAGGCACACACACAGCTTTGTGTGATTCTTCAATTCATATGTGCATTTTCAGTGCGGTGCTTTGAAGAATAACAAATGTTGTGCCTATTCAGTACCTGTAGCAGTGGGTGTTTAATGAAAACTATGATGAATTATACTTTAGATCTCAGCTTCCTGGTTTAGTCCCTTTGACCTGAAGGCCTCAACAGGGTTAATTGTGAATGGTTTTAATAGATTCTGAGCTGTATCAGAATTTTTCTTTTTTCTTGATGAATAATTACAGCAGCTACTCTTAAGAGTATTTTATTAATACTACTTTATGTCTTTAGAAATATGAGAAGTTATATTTTGTTGTCGTAGTGCTCTTTAAACCTTTTTCTTCAAGATAGAGAGCCCCATCAAAACTTCTTTTTAATGCGCTGTACCTTGGGGAAGGTGAAAGAAATGTGAATAATACAACAACTGATGCTGGCTGATGATGTGTTAAAAAGCTGGTACTTCCTTAGGAAAATGATAGGCAAATTACTACTTGGAATTAGTAAGTTGTGAAGTTTTAAAAGCGGTAAAACACAAATTAGGTTCCATCACGGGTGTGCTTTCCTGCTTAATTAAAAGATATTTTGCCAATGACATTTACAGTCTTTTTCACTGTTGGATATGCTGCTGCTTGTGTCAGCAGTGGGTTTTTGCACAGCTCTCACACAGAAAGAATGAGGAAAGGTATTTGTGCATAACATTTTGAAGAGGTATAAAGTGAGAGCTCAGCCACCGAAGGAGGAAGATAGTGTATCCTGGATATAACTTAATGGGTACAGAAGATGGTTCCAATTTTTCAGCGTAGATTTTGGCACCAGGTCTTCTTTAGAGCAAGGTCTGAGGAGGTTCTTTCCCCTCACAGGTTTACAGACCTGAGGATGACAGGAGAGACTGTGATTCTAATGTATCCTACTTTAATGAGTGGTCCCTAGTTTCCCAAAGCTAAAGCTACCCATCTCAACAACTTTCTAACAGAGAAAGATGGCGTATTTTTGCTTTCGGTACTGGGATGCTTGGAGTGATTGCAAACATAAGAAACATTACTGTGTCCATAACTGGATTCTGCAGCTCAGTAATGTGATGTTGAGTCCACTGAACGGCTCTGGTACCACCTTTGAACAGTCCTGAGGGGCAGTTTGGGATTGTTCCTAGATAACAAAGGGTCGTGTAAAAGGTAGATGTTTGTGGGGGGTTTTTTTCCACCAGTTACTTTCTCACATTCAACACAATAGGATTTCTTTGCTTCACATACTTTTGCCATATCTTATGGTAACTAAGATCCAGTGATGAGAAACAGAAGGTGTAAGTTACAGAAACGTTGCAGCGATCATCACAATACTGTATCCTTTCTGTACAGTCAGCAGTAACGGAGATTCGTTATCCCACTCTCAACTCATATGGACTCTTTCTTGATTTTGATAAAAATAGTGGTCAGATTATTAATGTATAAAAGCAAGGCCGTGGAGCTTAATTAGATTGATACTTTGGGTTGATGTGCTGGGTGCTTGCAAGGTCCAGGTACAAAAAGCTAAAGCTCTTTGCTTTTATTAAAGTATTCCAAGCAGTACGGAAGTGCATGAGGCATGCCATTCATAAATTCAAATGTGGCATTCCTTCCTAAGGAGAGTTTTGGAGTGGTTGTAGCAAAAATTTGAGACTTAGAAATAGAAAATTTTCTGATTTGTTTAAGCAATGGTCATATTTTAAACAGCATGACACTGAAAATAGACCTAACCAGAAAAAATTGAGTGAGTTTCAGAGTTAACTCCTGGACATCAGCTGAACAATAAGTTTTCTGGGTAAGAAGCTTTTGTAGATTAAACCTTATTTAAAATGCCTTAGCCTAGATCCATCTCATCTGGAATCATTTGGTCCTGGCTTCTGATGAGTTGGGATGTTGTCTTTGACAGCTCAGTGGGATTTTCAGACGTGCTGGTACTGAAGTTTGACAGTGCTTGTGTTCCTTGAGGCGTTGGAGAATAAAAGTAATTCTGAACTAAATTCTTTGTTTCAGATTCGCTGGTAACATGCAAACTGGAGTCTGCTTACCATTGTCTGTTCCAGATATGATGTCAAATCAAACAAGGGAGACTTAGAAGTAATGCGACTCAACAAAGAAATGTCGTGGTAAGCCACCTAATGTGCATTAAGAAGTTGAGAAAGTGATCTTTCACAGTAGGCTGTTCACATTTTGGAAAGCGTTTACTTTTTCAGAAGGCTAGCAAATCAAAACCAGTACCTTCCTGCAAGGTATGCTTAGTTAGAACATCCTGCCACAGCCTAAACTTAGGGAGAAGTTTGCAGTCCCTCGGCATTGCGTTCTGGTTTTGGTCAAATTTAACACAGTGCTCTTCCTATCTGTGCAGCTTCCATGTTCTTTCAGAGTCAATTGTTCACATGTTTCAGTTAGAACATCTTTCTTGGTAAGCCTGCATTCCCTCAGCATGTCAAAAGGAATATTCTCATGTTCAGACTCCACTGAATGACATCATCTGCTTGAAGAGTTCCTCATTGCCTTCCAAAATAGGTATTGATTACAGAAGAATGTAAATAAAATTACTCCCAAAGCACACACCTTATTCTTCTGCATTCACTAAATATGCTTTAAAGGCTTTTAATCTCTGTCCTGAACTCTTAAAAGCTTGGTTTTTAATGTGGTAACCATATGGCTTTAATACTCGTAGTTCCTATATTAACTGATACTCTCCAACACGCACAGTTGGTTTGTACCTCAAGGACTGTTTAGTTGTGCTAATATAGCTAACAGTATTGCTTGACATTATTAAAGCCTACTAGTATGTTTAAATGGGATTGAGAGGTCACACAGTTTCCCTTCACAGCAGTAGTAGTCAGATCTGATCTGCATTTTTCCATATTTACATTAATGTGTGTTACAGAGTATGGGTGCAGGACATGAGAAGCAAAAGCTGTGTAGCACTTTTGTGTCATTGGAACGTAGGGTACAGGTATGTACCCTTCTCAGGTCAGGCTGCATATGAACACATAAGACAACACCTAAAGATAAATTGCGTAGATATCGGTAAGGCCCGAATAATAAGTAGAGACTAGAGACTTGCCCTTAATCATTGTATCTTACTGCTGAGATCTCTGTAAGTAAGGAACAGATTGTCTAGTGTTGTACCACTGTTAAGACATGGGAGTCTCTTCCTTCACTTTCTAGCCTTCTTGCTACTGTTCCAGTCACACCATTTCCTAACCAATTCTGGTTAATATTACATGTTCTCTGGACTGGTGTGCACATGCTGTTCCCTGCCTGTACACGCTTTATCTGTTCAGTGAGAGCTATGGAAGCCACCTCGCGTACCTCAAAATGATGCTTCTTGGCACTACAGTTGGAGCAATGTACCTGACATCTGCCATAACCTGGGATGCAACAAGAAGAACAGAGGTTAGCTAAGAGGAGGGATTCACAAAATCTTGGTGTATTTCTCATGGTACATACATGAGAAAAAGACATCTGAAAAATGCATCCAAATGCATTTCTCTTCTGCAAATGTGGGGCCTGGGACAGAACTGGAAACAGCTGTAACCCCTACCTCAGCAAGGTACAACACAGCTCCATTCCTATAGGGATGCTATCCCAGCAAAATAGATTGGGCAACTCCTGATATAAGCTATCACTATTTTATTATCAGGGTCATCTTCTGACACCCACATGTGAGCATTTGCATCACCAATGCATCAGAAAAGCTCATAGTTGCTTAAATGAATAACATCAGTATTTTGCAAGCGATCAGTTAAGTTAGGAAAGTAGCCTCTTTTCACATAGCTCCTGGCTTTGATCCTTCTTTGCATTATTTAACACGTGAGACTCCGGAGTGAATTCTTGTTGTCAGATATGGAGCATAGCTTTGGTGCAGTAACATCCCACATGAGTTCCTCAGGCAGGGACGGAGCAGACTGCAGGCTGACAGCAGTAGGTTCTGCACTTCACTACAGTGGAATTGCCTCGGTTGTCTTTTCAGCCTCTCTGTTTGCTCACTCCTGTCCTTTCCCACACCATTCCTTCAGCACTGGTTTCCTCTGGTTCCTGGCACAGAGGTCTGGAGTCTCAGTGCAATATGTGCCCTCTCCAGTAGCTGATTTCTGTCTCTATTGGCTTTTCCAAGACTGTCAAAACATCGGCTGCTTTCTCCACACCTCGTCATTGGTATCTCCAAGTCAGAACACTGCCTGCACAAAATATTTGGCTTCAAGTAGGTGCCATTGCAGAGGTCACCAGAGACAGGAGAGGAGTCTAGCTAATGAAGTTGTAAAAGCTGGTCGGCAAGTGGTAGTGTGTCCCTTCATACTGAAGTTTTATCAGAATGGATTCCAGGAGAGAAAAAGTTAAAAAAGAATTCCTCTCAAATTCAGAATTATATTTGTTTCTTAAAAAAGCATGAGTTAATGTTTACTGTAAAGCTCTTTTTTGACTACAGACTGAACAAGGAAGGAAAAAAACATCTCTCTGTAAGGCAGCTACTTTCTCTGTGCCTCTGTTTAATTCCCAATACCCTAGAGACACAGTTTCCTCCCTTAGCAGGGACTGTGACCTTAAAAATAGCCGGCTCCAAAGTAAACACAGAAAAAAATCCCACTTCAATTGTTTCAAATCCATGGTAAGTAATCAAAACTCCATCCATGCTAAAGCTGAAATTCATAATCTTTTGGAGCTGCAACTGGGACTTTTGTTTCTCTGAGAGTTAGCAGTGATTATATTGTGCTCATGCTGCATGCCTGCTTCTCTCTCCAAAGAAATTTGTTAAAACTTGGGGTGCCATTTGTAAGTAATTTGTCACTACTTTTACCACTCTTGCAAAATTTGTAGAGGGGACTCTCATTTTGGACAACGGCCAAGAGGGGCACCAAACACATAAGGAAGTGCTGATCCCAGGCTGCTTTTATGGCGTTCTCCTAATGGGCTCTTTTCCTGCTGGTAGACATCACAGCTGCCTGGGGCCAGCTGGAAGAGTTGATGATTTATCAAACAGAAAACTTGTTTTGTCACTTCTGCTTCTAGTTTTAAGACTTTCTTCACTGCTTCACGAAGGAGGAGTCAGTCCAGCTTGGACCTTTGCTCTGCATGGAGGCCATGGTATAACCCCATCCATAGGCTGTCTCATAGCCACCGCTGCCACTGCTGCTTCACGTCCACCCACAGCAGCTGGACCAGCCTTCACAGTTTCTACAAAAGCTTTTTCCAGGAGAAGGACTTACTGTCAGACCGATCTAATGGGAGCAGAGAACTGAGCCCCAACCTGTTACGTTAATGGAAGGCTTGTGTCCATATGTTAAAGCATTTGCTAACAGCTGTACTCTGCGTTTCCTTGATCATATATAACTAGTAAGGACAGAAGGACAGGAGAAAGGACATTCAGGTCCGCAGATTGAATCCCTTCTGTCAAGCAAGTGTGGCAGAGGAATATTTTCAGAGTCTGGCCAATGCCCTTGCATGGAAAAGTTAATCAGGTCTTACAGATACCTCTCACTGGGCAGAAGTGTTTTCTGACCTTGCTTAGGAATGTTTAAAACTGGTACAGATTCAAGAGTAACAGTCCATTGGGTCTTCAAACACATTTCCAACCCTTCTGCCACAACCAGACCCCAAGTAGTGCCTGCGCAGACTATCACAAAACACAGGTATTCCCTCTGCTTTTCAAGGGCTGAGTTCATGTTGCAGGGGGAAATTTTCAACCTCTTCCTGCATGAATATGCCACCTGAATCTGTGTGGTGTGGCAAGTATTTAGGCACTTGAGTCTATACCTCCAAACATAGTCTAAAATCACTTATTTGGAAAAATCAGTGGTTTGAAATATTGGAACAGGAGTATGAAACTTTTTTTGATTAACAGACAGCTTGGTCTTTAGGTGTAGGGGAAAGAGGAACGTCTATAAAATGAGCAGGGAGAAATAGCAGAAGAACATTTTGTGTACTTTTCCATGTAAGATATAGCAGGCTTTGGGAAGGCTTTTTAATTCATCATGTTAGCTTAATCCACAGGGAACTCATTTTGAAATTAAATATACCAAAGCATTTATGATTTACAAAGAGGGAAAAAATAAAAGCCTTAAAAAATATCTTGTTTTTGATCTATTTGTCGCTATGAAAATATTGACAAAAGGCAAACGAATAGCCTTCATTTAGCTTATTATTGTTGGCTTGCTTTAATGCTTTCTTTTTAAGGGCAAACTCCCTTTAAAATGTGAGATTAACTCTTTCACAGTTGCAAAGGAATAAAAAATGGAAACTTTAAATGTAAGACTCCTGTAAACAATGATTCTAAACTAGGTAATCTGTGATTCCTCCTCAGAAAGATGTCATGTGGCAGGGGGAAGCTTTTCGAAGTAGAAAACATATAAGGAATAGTTTGTGCTGCATTTATGCTTCAAAATATCTTTAAAAAGCAGCTTCCCGTGTAAAATGAGAAACATGGTGTTAATTACACAGTTCTAAAAGTATTTCAGCAAATAAATACTTTATGGGGGAAAAAAAAGAGCATAAAAATCTTACAAATTCTGGGTGTGCGTGTGTAAAATAAGGATCTGTCTTCACTGAAGTGTAGCTACAGACACAGCTCAGGTGTATTTGGCACCTTTACTTCACTCACTCTCAAATACCTCTAGTTTTGTGGAGAGATGTTTTTCACCTGGGTCAGATAGTCCTTTGGGAGCCTGTTTTGAAGGGCAAGTGCTTACAACGTTTAAAATTGGTAAAGCAATAGAGAAATGGTGAGATCCTTCACAAGCACGCTGTGCCACTCATCAAATTATCCTGGTAGTCCAAGCGCTGTTTTCTGGTGTAGTCACTGCCACACAAATAAGAACTAGGTTGAAGACCAGTGCCAGAGCTGCATTTTAGCAGAACGTAACCCAGAGGAGTTTCTGGCTGTCCGGTCTGGGTCCCAGGTGAAGTTTGGATGTGACAGGACACAGAAGCGTGAGCAGCCGTAAGGCAGAAAGACCGGTCTCTTGCAAACACCATGCTGCAGTGGCTGCTGCTAATACTACCCTGCTTGTGAGTTTGAAGCCCGCTTAGGTACAGGTAGCTGAAAACTCATTAAGGTGGGCAGGAGCATGATTATGTAGCTCCGCGTTAGTAATGTGATGCGAAACGTGGCAGAGCAGGCAGACCTGAAGTTTAAGCTGTCTGTTGTCACTTGACAGAGAGACAGATGTTACTATTGCCAGCCCAGAATTCCTAAAAGAAATTGTGAATTTGAACTATTTATTCCATTAAATTCCCATTGAATTAGCATTAGTAATGAAACTGATTGTACTCTTATCACTGTAGTATCTGAGGAAGCCTGTTGGCCAGAATGTCCTATGAACAGGATATTTAATTTCATCTCCCTTGACAATATGTGATTGTTCTCTTTTGTATGTTTTCTGTTAACCATTAGTGGTCTGGATAACTTCATGGAATGTGTAGAAGTCGCTCAAGGCCATCACAAAGCATGCAGAAGTCCCTATCTGAAGAATGCCAACATGAAGGGAGAATTTCACTCCAGTGAACCAAGATGTTCACATTATACTTCCCAGAATTTCCCTCTAGGCTCTGGCCATTTGTACTGACCAATAGACTTCCTTGTCTCTGTTAGAGTAAACTTCAGGAATTCTACTTACACTGCAAGGACCCAATCCTGCTGAGATACTCCTCCTTTGGGCCATCTCTGTAGTCTTGTTTGAAGAGTGTTTGCTCAGATGTACAGGTTCTGCTTTCCCTCGGCACTTCATAAACCTTTCATTGCTACCTCATGAGATTGTAACTGATGTCTTGGTCTCAGTAGGCATAGAGCTCTTAGTGTTCAACGCTGTATCCTCACAATACTTGCACCGTGCATTGTGTTACACTTATTTTATTGGAGTCTAGTTAAGAGACACAGGTTTTGATCAGTTTGCCGTGGGGAACACAGGAGGAAATTAAGGATGTAGGAGATACTGGTAATAAAGCTTATAATAAGCAGTGAGGTTGTGCTTGGAGTTGTGGACCAGAAATACCATTTCCATGCAAAATTCATTTGGTGTGCAGGGTCCTTCTTTTTTTTCTGCATCTCCGTTTTGCGTTGTATTGTATCTGTAGAGTTGTAGGCTGGATTTCTTTGTCTCAGGAGCCTGCAGTATTTAAAATATAGGGGGGCATTGCTTTATTAAAAGTTCTTTTTGTTGTCACGGCAACTGGTCTTACATAAAAGATGAAGAGATGAGGAATGTATATAAAGAGTTACCTTAGGTCATAATGGTAAATCCAGTACTCTTTAAACTAGCAAGAAACTCTGGGGTTTGTTGTTGCTGTAGCTCATTTTATTCCAGGTGATTTTTACAACTTGAGTATTATCCAGGTTCACAGTCAAAAACCACAGCTCTTGTGTGCTTACAGATGTATCACTTTGACTCACTCATCTATGTAACTATTGAGCTCCTCCATCGGGAAATAGCTTTTGTCAAAAAGGGGTGCAGAATTATATAATAAAAAGCCAGATGTGGTACTTTGTGATTTTTCCATGGAACAGTTCTCTGCTCTTCTTTTCCAGACCTTCTTGGTCAGATAGACAGAAGCTGCAGTGTTAGGAAGAACGCTGCAGTGCCCCTGAGGTGATCTGATTAACCATTTAACAGCGTTGCTAAATTGGAGACTTGGGAGGGGGTGGGGAGGAAAAGAGATATTATTCTAGGATCAGCATATATAATTTCCAGCATCTATAAGTGGTTAAGGAATCCTTCAGCAAAGAAGCGGAACCCTAAAGATGAAAACTATGCTGACAAAATTTAGGATTTTTTCCTCTTTCTCTAGTGATTTAACAGTAGAATCAAACAGTAGTGATATTTCTTTACAGCCCAGAAAGTTTATTACACTTAAGGAAAAAACATATCAAAGTAATGTGCCATAATTAAAATGCTTAGTCTTCTTATACCTGTTACCTGAGCTAATATAATACCCCTCATGGAAGTGACTCCAAGCTATTCGTTTCCTCAGCCTTGAAAGCTTGCAGTTGTAGAGGAGATGACTGAAAAGTGCTATTTGAAGAAAAATACTGCTTGAAACATTAAACCCACATGATTCTTTTGTCTTTTTAATTCCAGTTCTCCCAGTTCAAAAGCTAGAACCTTTTTCATTTCCTCCTGACTGCTGAATGTAAGCCTTGGTAGCTTTGGTGGTTCTAGAAAAGGGGCTGTGATGTCACCTTTGGAGATGGCACTGTGTAACTTCTAGAAATGGCTAAGAGTGGCTGCAAGAACAGCTGTGGGCAGCAGTGTTAACAGGGACTCTACAGTCCACCCACAGGCACCTCACTTAGGTCTAAGTCAAAAGTGCAGTGCAATTGTGCCTCTACCATAACCTCCCTAATGTTTTTATTTAAACTGAACAGTAGGGTGTGTAGGCTTTTCCTATTTCAAATGTCAGCAGGTGAAGCTCAGTATATTCTTCCCAGGAGCTCATGCAAACATTTTTTTCTTAATCTTTGTCTTGCTGTGTTTAAGTTTGCAGCTGCTGGATCCTGCTTTGAGTTTCAAGTTCAAAGGCACCCAGACATTCTTTATGAAATATCACAGAAACCACTGAACTTCACCTGACTTTGCAAGGAAATTTTGTCAAACCACGGGTTTCCCACACTTCCAGTGTGAAACCTTGTGTTACGCAGGGCTTTTTTTTCTCTTGGCTTGGGTTGGAGTTCACTTAACTCTGAAGGATCATGACCCTTAGGGAACTTCTTCATGAACTTTGCCCTGTTTTCAAGTTTGTAACAAAACTCAGAATCCTTTCCGCTATTTTAGGGTTTTGTGCCAAAGGCAAAGGACAACAGTAATCAACATGGCTTTTAAATCGGTGCTTTTGGAGTTGGGTCATAACCTTTGAACTTAGCATCTGTGTAGTAAGCTCATCAGGCATCCGGATTTTGGCAGGTTTGTTCAGGTTTTGAAAGAACTGTCCCACCTGTTGTCACAGCAGCATGGCAGCTTGCCAGCCCCACCGCAACGATACGGGACGCTGCAAAATAGGTCTCGGAGAAATAACATCTCCTGTAAAACACAGAGGGCTATGTGGTGGTGTAAGAGAACAGCCTTCACGTAAGCGCTGGATGGGGGTGGCTTAGCAGCTGGACTCTTCGGACACGACTCTCCCAGGGCTTGCTGTAGCACAGTCTGGAGTGGGCCTTCCACTGTATGTTAACAGCATCGCACGTGTGCCTGTCCCGGGCAGCTCCATCTCTACTGAGGGTAGAAGCATTCCTCTCCTGTCCCTTTATATACACTGCAGGTCTAGGTGGCCCAAATAAATGACCTTTCACTTGCTGTATTTCCTACTTGCTTGCAAGGGAAGAGTCAGTGGGTAGCTTGGAAATGTCTCACATGTAAAAAGCACAGGGACATAGATACAGTGTTACTGGCAAATGTGTCACAGTCCTACAGAAGCTATAGGCTAAATTCTTCCCTTTTCTGAGAACACACTACCCTGCTCTCACTGGGGCCTCAGAGTAGTTTTCTTTCAACACAGTCAGGTACACCAGCAAGATAAGGTTTCAAATTAAGCTTCTTCAGGCCGTTTTTCTGGGTAGCTGGTTCACTCAGACACCTGCAATCGGGGAAAGGTCACCTAACTTTGGCTTTTGAGGGCCAGCCATTTCTTCACGTTCAGTTGCCCATTTCATGACCTGGTTCACTGAATATCAAGTAGCAGCATCACACTGGAGTGTGAGTCTTCATAAGAGAAGAAGGAACAGAGATGCACTGCTTTAGCAGTCAATGAAGCTGCATAGTGCCAATGTATTCAGCATGCCTATGTACTTACTCCTTACCTATTTTGTTGGTTTAAGGTCTGTATTACATGTCCCTCAAAATCAGAGCTGCATCAAAATCAATCATGTGTTGGTTTCGGTGCCTTTTTTTTTTTCATTATATATAATTCCATGGTGATTTTTTTAACTTATATCCCCCTTTTCAAAGATAATATTAGCCCAGATGCTTTACTCACTTAGTATCTTTAAAAAAGATTTATAGGAAGGTGACAAAAACATATTTTCTTCTGTGTTAAAAGTTGCTGTAGCTTTGGTTTGGGTTTGTTGTTTGTTTGTTTTTCAGGGAACAGTGTAAAAATACCTGAATCTCTAAACCTGAAATCTGGCAGTTGCCTAAATCTTTAACGAGTAGTGTGTGCTTTGCAGTTTCTCCTAAAGATTTGCCTGTTTGCTTCTTAGGATACAACATTTGCTAATACTTCTACAAGCAGTCTGGTGGGCATACAACTAAAAAAAAAAAAAATAAAGGGAACGTGCTTGTTGCTTCTTGGGGCGTTTTGCTGCAATCAGCTATGATACAAACAATTTCATTCTGGTTTTGCTGTCCCAAGCTTACTACGCACTAGAAAGTTAAACTGGAATGAAGAATTATCTGTAGAGATGGAGGTAGGCTCCATTCTTTAAATGTTCATTTGCTGATTTTCTTGCAAGTGCTTTAAAAGCTGTGCTGAACACTGTAAAGTTCCTGGAGCTGTAATAGAAAACATTAGTGTCTGGACTTTCAAGGGAAGAATGTGGTTAAGATTATAGCGACTGAGTCACTATCAATGGGTGGTCTTGAGTCCATATGGCACACAGTAGACAGGGGCACAGAAGAGTCTTTGCTCAGATAGGTGACGAGCTGCGCTCACCAAAGCGAAAGCGTTTGAAAAGGGCCTCCCTGGACTATCTTTTGCCTGCACGTGGGTAAAATGCTGCCCGGTTGCTTCTTTCTGAGGCTTTGTTTTAACTTTGCTCCAAAATAAGATAAAGGGTTTGCTTAAAAGCTCGGTCCTTGTAGTGCTACGTGCTCCTTTTGGCTCCTTGGATTGCTGCTTTTCATTCGGTGCGTTTTCATTGTTCTATTAGGCTGTTAATGAGACAGTTACAAAATGTCTGCCTCACTCTGACCGCCATTTTGTAGCCTGATTGTTGGATAATGAAGACTGTGAGAAATAGAAAATAAACAGCGTGGCATGGAGGAGATTTCAAAAGGAGTACAAAATCTGCATGTTTTATTTAGGCGCTTAATTGTTGCCGACTGGCTGCATTTAAACAAGCAACTTTACAGTGTCTGGAAGAAAACCAGCTCCCGAATTTGAGGAGCTGACCTTGGGTAGATGCCATCAACTGTTCTTTTCTATTGGCACGGACGTGCTGCTGGCAGGGCCTCCCTGTAGCTGCAGTCACTCACCCAGCTCTGAATCAGAACCTGCTTATGCTGTACTAGGCCACCAAATGACACCGTTTATTCTGAATATTATTTGCAGCCCCTTTGATAACCAAGATTTGATTTAGAATATATGGGATATTTAAAAATAAGAACCTTCAAAACAGCAGCTACGATTTAACTTCTCCCATAGAGCAACACGTAATGTTCAGAAAAAAAAAGGCGGGAGGCTACAAGTTTGCTGAACGCAAATGAAAAATACACAACAGGAGCTGAAAGGACATTATGGAGCTGTTATTGTGGTCCTGCAGACGTGGTACTGACTGTGTGAGGAGTGAAGTTAGTGGTGGTTACTTGGTTCCTTTATGAAAAACTCTGTTTTGTGCGTATAATACTGGCAAGGGGAGATGGGGAAGGGCGCTTGACATTCACAGTAGGGTGCAGCTTCAAAGCTGTTTAAAATTCTGCCATATCTTAACGATAATAGTTAATCCCAGTATCAGAACAGTACTTCTATTTTTAAAACGCAATCAATCAATCATTTTAATACATTGCACCCTTAGTGCCAAACACCTCTGAAAACGGTGTATACGGCAGTAAAAAAGAAAGCATCTGAAACTCCTTCAGTAGAGTCGTTCTTCCTTCCTTTCTCACCCGTATGCATACAGTAACATCTCAAGATTACAAGAAAAATCTGGAATTCCGTACCAGGGAGTAAATCCTCCAGCCAAAACTGATTGCCAGGTGGGGACTGCTGTCATGAACTGAGTAAGGAAGGACAGAGAAATTGTCCCACCCGACTAAAGTTCTCTCTAGAAGTACAGCATGTGCTGTTCTGTTCTCGGGTTTCGTTGGGTTTGGGTTTTGGTTTTTGAGGTGGGAGTTACATACAGACGCTAGGCTTTATTTGAAGAAGATTACACTGAAAATGGCTTCCTTCTGTTTTCTTCTCAGGACAACTTCCTATGCCTACCATATGCCTACCATGCTTTTTCAGAAATCTGTTTATATATATGTAGTAGAGGTTATAGGTGATTCAAGTTCAGTTTCTCTCTGCCACAGAAGTGTCTTGTACATACGTTCTTCACCTGCAAAATAAGGATTAAGGCTTCCTTATTGTTAGTGCTTGTACATTACTTTGAAATTTCTCCAGTATGCTGCAAATAAACGTGTCGCTATTGTTAGTGATAAAAATGTGAACTGTGTGACTCAGTCACGTTAACGGTGTATTAACTGGGAGGATTTTTAACACAACTTGAATATAAAATTATCAGCAGTATAGTCTAGCAAATAACCAGCTACAGTGAGAGCGTATCTCTGTGAAGTATATTACCTGTATTTTCACTTCCATGTGGGTTTTCTCAGGAGTGAGCTTTTTCTTCTGTCGCTCATTTTCTGGGACTCACCCTCATCCATTGTATTGACCAAAGGCTTTGCTTTTTTTTTTTTTTTTTCAAAGGATCAGCATGAGACAGTGATGTTTGCGGTCATCAAACTGGTAGGACCATCGCATTGGACCAAAAGTGCCCAAAATCATCTCACGTGATTTATAAGTTACTTTCAAACATTCCTGTTGCCCCAACAATAAATAATAAAGGGGGAAGTTCTGGAAGATACTTATGCTTTCAGCTTATCAGTAGTCTCAAAAATCAGATATTTTTGTAACAAAAAATAACCTAACGCGAAGCAAGTTTAGTTGAGGTGAAACTGGAGACAAAGGCACAAATGATCTGAACTCAGACCATAGGTTACAGAGATAAGACATCCAGATTTCCAGTCAATTCTCTAAAGGTGTAACTTGGGAGTTAATAAGATTTGCTTTCCTCTTACAGAAGAGCATTTTTTTGCTCAGTGTCTGAAATCTAGATTCCTTGGGGGATTAATAAGTGGTTTTCCATTAATTCAAAATAGCCGCCTTGGAGCTACAGGGCAGCTTATGACAGTACTTCCCAGCCTTATGCATTCGCTACTGTAATAGCGTATTTTTGTGATTCTTATGTATAAATACATCTTTCCTAGGGACAGCTGCCTCGGCAAGCAGATTACAAACATTTTCACCAAGACTTCTTTAAAATGTGTACCGCTTTGAGAAGCTGTATTTTCAGCAAACTCTCAAAGGATTTTCTTTAAAGTAGCAATAACAAGAGCTTGTATTTTGTGTTTGTCTGGTCTGCTAGGTCTCTTCCCGTTACATGTTTCATTTTAACAGGCAGCAAGCATGTTCCACTGCTTCCTTGAGACTTGCCTGCATTGCTGACATCTGGAAAGCAGCCATGTGGGGTTCCACACATAGCTTTTGGAAACACCATTTGCTGGTGGAACAATCTGCAGCAGACACCTCTTTTGGCAGTACTTTATTGCCATCTAATTTTAGTTGAACTCTTGTACATCAGGTTACTGTGTGTGAGCCACAAGAGCGTGCCTTGTAGAGAGACGCTCCAAGAAGAAAGGATGACTTCTCTGTGTGGTAAAGTACTCGGGGGTGACTTATCTGCACATACCTTCTGTGACCAGCCTCCATCTCATTAATACAATGTCACAAACCGTATTCGGAGTTGAGAAAATGAAAGGAAAGTGGGACTTGCACTGTCCTTTCTGTTACCCTTATGGCCCAAGGGAGCATGTAATGAACTTTGGAAGACAATGCTGGCCAGAATACCTCAGTTCTAAAACAGAAGACATGATGTACTCCACCAGCAGAGCACGCATATGAACAATGCATCCCACAACTGAATAGATGAATAACTTTCAGGATCTTTCAGCTGAGGTCTGCAGCTTTCCAATAATTCTGAGAAGGGCTGTTGACTGTTGTTCTGCGCAAAACCACGGAAGAGGCCTAGAGTTGCCCTAAATGCTGGGGCAGTGGAGAGAATAAAAAAAACCCTGTAGAATCCTTGCAAAATTTTGCATTCCCCATTTCTGTACGAAACTGCCTATCTCAGAGGTTTGCAGCTAGTTTTTAGTGATGTTGTTACTCGCACTTCTGTCGTTTACTTCACATTTAGATGTCAGATAAATTTAAAATATGTATGGTTTTAATTCATCGTACTTATATACCTGTGGCATAAATGAAAGACTTAACAGGTCTCTTAGTAGGGTACGTTGTTAGTGTACAGGTTGGAATTCATCCTACAGTTCCATGCATTGCTTTTTTGAATGGCAGGGAACAGACTATCGCAGCACAGTAGATGAAGCATCCCATTTTTTTCTGAGCCTTTTCTGCTGAGGAGATGTTGGATGTGGGAAGGGCATATTTGTATTGGCATATTTGAAGTGTCATTTGCACAAAATGTTTCATAGATTTACTACACAGATTTTTTTAAGCTCCAAAACACATAAAGAACCCCCATGAAAAATCTCATTTTCTTTCCTGAAGATGCTTGGTCTTATTCTGTCATTGTCCTGGGACTTTTTTGGGTTTGCTTTTTTTAAGTAAGACCTTTCTGAATGTAGATTGCAAGTTTCTCCAAGTAGTTTGTGAGCAATTAGTTTGCACAGTGTTTGGACCCTCAAAAGGACTTGACAGATCAACAGTAGCTAGATCAGTAAGGTAGTGCCCGGCGACTGGCCAGCTTTCAGTCCTTTCCCCCAGTTAATGTTAAAGGGTCAGAAATGATCGGATCAGGTTTTTACACAAAATTGTAAAAATTGCAGTGCCCGTGTTGCCAGAAGCAAAAAGGTTTGATAACATTCAGCATGAGCTGTGTTAGGCTTCTTGTGGTGATGACTTTTTACTTGGGTATTGTTGGTCTCATTATTGCTTCCTGACATTGCTTCAGCAGAGTCATTAATTTAAAAGATCTCACCTCAAATAAATGCCACTCTTTAAAGGTCATTACTGTTGTTTCCCTTTGATGTTAGACACCAGTTTTCATGTAGCAAGAAGCTTTTTTTGCTTCTACTTTATCAGGTCTCAGTTATGATAACATGTGTAGCTTGAGTAGACATACTCAAGATCTCGTTTGGTATCCAGCTACAGCTATAAACATTTAAAAACTGTATTACATGCTACACCAGTCTTCCTATCGGTATCGATCATTTTTGGCTAACAGACCCTTCTGACCATAGCACTTGTGTTATTAGAGAAGGTAAAAGTGAATGTGTGTATTCTCATATGCCCTGTTAAAGCAAGACTGTATTTTGTTCCCATCTTACTCTAGACATTACAGAATACTTAGTTTATGTCATCATTTCTCATGCAGTGTGAATAGTTGTAAGTCATGACAATCCTATTCATCCTTTAATGCTTGGTAGTAGGTCATGTGTACATGAGAAAGATCATCATTTTTCTTACATGAATTACCAGGTAGGTGAGTATTATAATTGTTATTCAGAGCTTAGATGATTCATTATTGCTAGAAAGTGGTGTTCCTTTCTTAAATGAATGGGCTGTTTATTTGGAATATTCAGTGCCACAGTGCTCTTTTCAAAGATGATGATTTGGGGTTTGGATTCTTTTTTAGCAACTAAGGATAATTTTAGCAAAAAATATTGGTAATCCACCACCAAACTTTGCAGGTTCCTGGTTCTGTAGTAGCCCAACCTTTTGTGTAGACAGTGCCAGCTATCTTTGGAGGAGGAGGATTAGCAGGCTGCAAAAGGCAAAAGAGTGCAATGTCATTAAAGAATTCAGCAAGTCTGAGGGACTTTTGTGCTGAATCTTTGCATTTACAAATTCTCATTCATGTGAAAATTTCCTGTGAAAGTTTGTTTGCAGCTGTAATTAAAGTATTGTATATTCAGAATGTCTCCTACTGGACAGGCTCAGTCTGCCTTCACTGAAATAAATCAGCCACAGTCCAACTGACAGCGGTGCACTTTCAGTATCCAGCAACTAGATCAGAGTGTGTTGTGGGATTAGAGTACCCCAGCCCATTGATGCTGCTGTTCTTGGCAGTAAAACTACTCCTCTGTAGACTCATTATGTCCCAGTTTATCATCCACATTTTATTTAAGATCCTGTGGCCCTTCTGTTTGGTTTTGTAAAGGTACTTTCTGTGCACCGTTGATGCTACAAGACATGCAGATTAGGAAACTTGTATATTAACGTTTCCACAGCACCATAAAAGATTGTGGAAAATGTGTGTTTGCCAACACAACTAGTATCCCAAAATGATGCACGTACAGTACATGGACAAGGAAATAGTTGGTGAAGTTAAGCTTTTAGATTTCTTAGCTGTTATGTGTTTAAATATTTGACTGTGATGTTGTATAAGTTCTGGAGTTTTGGTTTTGTTTTGTTAGGTTTGGGGGGTTTTTCCTCCTTCCTTGCTTATGTATTTTACAGGCTCTGATTTTCTGTCCACAATAGAGCAGACAGAATTACTTGATGTTGAGAACCTTGTTAATTTTATGGCCCATTTTCACATGGAGATCAGCTTTTATTTCCCCTCTCACTCTTTATTCTTGATTCAATTGTTAGTAAGGTTTACTGAGCAAAAACACTGGCTGTATTATGGGAAGAAATCTAATCAATGCAGCACCAAGGGACAGTCCTTCAGAGTCCTCCCTAGTGGCTGTGAGCCAGACTAGAGGTTACTATGAGGTTACTCTGTCTGACTTTGACCGAAATACCCATCTACTCTGAAAAGGCGGCCGGCAGCCTTGTACACATGTAACAGAAGCCTCATTAATAGAAGCTCCCAATATATATACACCTGTTATAGCAGCCCCCAGCACAGAGCCTGTGTTTCCTATTTTAAACACTTTGCATGTCTGTCTACATTCCCTTCCGTCTGCAGTTGCTCTGGCGTGGTGCTGCAGAGCAACTCGTATGCAGTACCTCCGGGGAATGTAGGAGGCTAAATAAAGTGGTGGCAGATGTCGGTGGCCTTTGCCAAATGCTATTTTTCAAGTTAGATAGTTTGAAAGATTCGTTGGCTAATTCAGATTTTGTGATATAGAAGTCACCTCGTTAGTAGTGTCTTTACGTGTGCCTTTTATTAATGCCTGCTCCTTTTTCAGGTGTTGATGCAGAGAATTGCATTGACATACATGTGGGAAGTCTTTAGTTGATTGGCAAAACTCTGCTTCTCACCTTCCTCCCAAACCCCAACACCCTCCCCGATCGTTTAACTCTTAGAATGAAGTTACTTGAAAGATATAGCACTTCCTTAGGGCTTTTACCTCTTTTGGCTCTGAGTTCTAATAAATCATTTGGCGGCAAAATGACTCTGAGCGAAATTTTCCCCTTTTATGAAATATTTGTTCATCACATTCCAGAATACGGGTTTACCTCAAAAGGTACAGATCTTCTTTGTTAAAGACAAAAAAAAAAGATCAAAAGCAGTATCAGATACAAGTGCTGATTCATCACGGGAGCAAAAACTTAGTGTAGCCACCAAGCCACATACTTCCTGGCTACGTAGCTTGGCTTTCCTGACCAGTGCATTGGGAATCACGCATGTCAGTACTTCTTCTGGGACCTCACCATATTTTGCATAAAAGAGCAGTAAGTTTGTTTCACGTAGCTCTCAAAGAGACTATATTGTTCCCCCAAGCAGGTCCACAGATGCTGCAAAGAGGTGATGTTCTGAGGCTCTCGCCCAGAAGCCGGCACCGCGCTCTTGGCTGCACACAGGTGGGTCCCTGGGAACACCCTTCTGGTAGCTGTGTGGCTCCCGTTACATCAGTTGTGGAGCAGGATTTCTGTCAGCAGCCACATCTGCCCCTGCGTTCACAGCCTTCAGCATTGTTTTCACAACGCACGGTTGATAATGCCCGTGGTCTATTTTTGTTTCCAAAGCTTTTCCCCGTTGAAGTTTTCAGTAAATTATGACTCCTAGCACTTAGGTATTGATGGCTATCAGTGACCAGCAGTCCTGCTGTGAAGTGTGCTGCTGGGAATCGGAGAGACATCGGAAGGACTGAATTAGCTGTACTTCAGCCTCCGCACTCCTCTGTCTGCGGTGATGTTCTTCTTGCTCTTACCATGTTTCAGCATTTGACTGGGAATTGTTATAGCCTCTGTGAATTATTATAGCCTGAGAAGTATGTGGCAATTTCAATATGCACGTCTATTAAACAAAACTTTGAGAAACACCGTCTCCTCAGTTAAATATCCTAAGGACTTAAGACAGTCTGGACCGGACTAAGGGTCTGTCTGGCCTACTGACTTGTTTCCAGCAGCAGTTCGTAGACTGTAGTCAGGGAAGAAAGACAAGTGGCATGTATATGCAATAAATAGGCAGAAGTGCTTTGGTTATTCACACTGCATATGGAAAAATCACCCTGGACCGTAGTTGCCATAGGCCAGTGCATTCTTATGCTAAAACCTGCAATTTCTATGATTCTCAATACAGTATTTTAACATCCAGGCCTGCCCAGTTCATCTTGTCAAACACCAGACAAGTCTGGGGCTTAAGTCCACATATTCCAGCTATTTGCAAATGATCTAATTGTATGAGCGTTCATCTTCAGTGACAGGAAATACAAGATTGTTCAAATGCAATCAGTAACTAACTGACTCTTAATTATTTTAGCAACCTGCTTCTTTACATTATGGTTTTGATTTGCCTTCATTTCTTTTTACATATGACTTCAGCGTAAAGCCCAGTCTTTTAGTCTTTGCAGGTCTTTAGAGGACTTTGACTGTAGAAGTAATTTTCTGTTGTTGGTGGCATTGTGTCCCAAAAATTTGCATTTTGCATGAGTAAAGTTGCACAGCCAGGCTGTGGAGCTTATGGGCGTAGGAAATAACTGTAGTTACCACACCGTTACCACACTAGGATGCCTTTGGCAAATATAAAATTATTCCAAAGAAGATTCATAGCCAGCACTTTCCTAAAATGGGATTAGCGGTGCCGCTTCATGGGCATCCTACTTCAGCCTTATCCATTGCATTTTAGTAGGGTTCACCTCTGAAGTGTCAGTCATGTAACTGCATTTGACGACAAATGCTGGTTTATGCTTTTCACATGTTCTCTTACTGCTGTCAAGATTATCTTGGACAGGTGGAGCAGAAAATAATGACAGTTTTCCAAGATATGTTATGGAAATATTTCTTTTCTTGAATGTTGAATAAAGCTCTATGATAAAGTTACAAAATAAATGTAATCAGACCCGGCAAGTTAGCATTGAGGACACTAGACTGGTCAAGGACCTTTTAGAGGTCAAATCAGATGCCTATTTCAAGTTAGCAAGTATTTGTTAACCATTTTAAAGGAGTGTGATGGTAGAGATGTGGTATTTTTGTAACGAATAAATGCTTTATTCCATGTGAAACAGAAATGAGCTTTTGATGCTGTTACATGAGTGCTATTAGTTGGCTAAATTCGGTATTTTGTGTGTGTGTGTGTGTTCTTAGTAGTAGTTAGTTGGAGCAAGACTTCTTCTCTGGGAAGACAATCAACAAGGAAGTGATTCTTCAAAAGTTTCATGTGGTATTCTTAGATTATTGAAACCTAGTTGTGTAACCTATGTCAGTGTTGTGAGTATGTTTCTGAAAGGAAACATTCCCCTGAAGAGAACCTCTCAGAGCAAGTGCTTTTAATTCTTCATAGGGATTTTCTGCTAGTTTTAGATCTTGGATTTTCCCATTAAGAAGAGCAAATATTTTCAGTCCAGAAAATAGGAGAGCAAAAAATATTAGAACTCCTCAAGAAAGATTAGTCAGCAGTCTGACCTATTAAGTACAAAGGCCAATTTTACTCTCGGTTCTAGAGATGCGTTATGATTCATATGACGTTTCTTGTTGTATATTCTCAAGTTGCAACAGAAATATATCTGGCAAATGTTGCTCTTCTATAATAAATCTAAGAGTGAGGATTTTCTGATTAACTCTCTGGAGAAGGAATTTATGGCCCAGTCATGAAAACACTGACATGACTGAGTAAAGTTCTTCATGTCTAAACATCTGCAAGGCTGTAGCTTACTGTAATAATGGAATAGTCTGAAAACCATGTCTATAAAATCTCAATATGGCACTGTATCAACACATATTTTTACACAGTTTTAAGGCAGACAAGTTTGAAGAGTTTATCTGTAGCATTTCTGTCCCACCTTGTGTCTGGACATTTTTCTGCCTGTGATTTCCCATTGGCCACATGTCTGACTGAAGCTAAAGAGTATTTTTGTGTAAATTTTTGTACAGCACATATATTCTCTTTTGAGGAAAAATATACACATGCATTTTTCTTCTTTATTAATAAACCGAGTGACAATTTAAAATAAATTCTGTCAGCTGTTCCGAATGGTACACAGATGTACTGGCACATTTCAGAGTAAGTTAAAGAGAGCAAAGTGTTATGTCACCAAAGGAGCAGAAGAAGAGGAGCTTTCTATGACCACCAAAGCAAAATAAAGCAGTGCTAAGGTGGTGGCTTTTTAAGAAAGTAAGTCAGACTGTTCTAGTACTTAGGCAACCTAGGGAAGCAGCAACAAAATAGAGAAGAATCTTACCAAAGGAAAATTGTGGGAAAAGTATAAAAGTATATTGTGGTGTGAAAGAGAAATACTGAAGGAGGTAGGAAAAGAATGGAAAATCGGTTCGGGTCATAAAGCAAAAAAGCGAAGAAAAGAAGCTTATAAAAGCCATAACATTATCATGATTGGTATTTTCACAGAAAGAAAGGATGCAAATGAGGAGTGAATAGGCATTGATGCGAAGACCTGTCTGATACACAATATCAGCCTGAAGTCTGTAGCTCTCCTTGTAGGTTGTGCCTTAGTGTATTTCATTCAAGGCCAGGTATCTCACAGTCGGTAACCCAAACCTCATTTTTAGGATGCTGAAGTCTTTATAGGACTTTGCTCTTAGACTTGTTAGTGAAGGGAGTATCCGCTTGCATTTAGAATGAGTTTATGTGCATGCATAGGTAATTCTTATTCCTAAGTTACTGCTACGGAGAGAGAAAAAGAGAGAGGCTCCTAAGGGGTTCGTTCAAGGTACCTATGTTACATACGTACTACAGATTTCTCTCTGAAGGACTCTGTATCTACTCACACTATATATAATTTTGTCATCTTTATTTGGACAGTTAAAGTGAGCAGTATCCTTTCTCTGCCTCTTTATCTTCCTATTCTATATATGAAGGCAATAATTGTTCTCCTCTGAGGTTGTGAGGGCATTCAAGAGGGGTTACGAAGCAGTTGCATACTATGTATTATATATATTATATAGCAATTTTACAGGAGATTTTACATGAGATACAATAGAAAACAAGTCTGATATTCAGGAGTAAAGGTTGAAATATTTTTATCTGTTAAATTTTCTTTAAAATTCCTTGGCAGTGAAATTGGAGGAGAGTGTTCTACTTGAAACTTTCAAGGTTTGCGGCAGCTAAATTGAGTGGTCTCAGAAACCTTAAGTCAGCGCTTCCCTGAGGGTAAAGTCATCCCTCTACAAAGTGCCATTCACGCCTTGCCCTCAATTAAGAGTTTCAAAATGCTGGCCTTCTACTGAAGCACGTTCCTCACCCACAGAAAAGACTTTGGAAAGTCTACACTTAGTATCTGTAGATCAGTTTCTCACTTCCACCCCCCCACACACCTTGTAATGATATAGACTTTTTTTTTTTCTTCTTCTTTCTTTTTTTGAAACAGAAAGAATGACTTACGGGGAACCAAGTTAGAAGATGAAAGAAGTGAAAACTGGTCATCTATGCAGAGGAAATGAGAAGGTATGCATAGCAATGACACTGGAGATTCATTTCTTGCTGGTGCTTAGATCTTCATGGTAGATTACTTCTGGCAATAAAATTTTAAAATAGTCCTCAGAATCCTTGAAAAGATGTTTTGGAAATAACTTTTTTCTTCCATTTGGTTGCCAGGGTAAGCAAAGTAAGTATCTACAGCTTTATAAATATCATTAAGATACACCTTTAAGCTCATTGCTATGCTGAATTGTAGCTGGTAATTCTACAGGTAAATGGCAGTCACGTTCATGAACTGGTTGGTTTTTTTCCTGGCAGAGGCCGGTAAAAACAACCCTTCTCCCAGCATCAGACTGAAGTCCCTCCAGACACTACCAGTGGTCATTCTCGACTTTAAAACAATCACTTCATGGATTCATTTAAATCGCTGCACACTCAGTGCAGGGGGTGTACCATTTCTTCTTTTTTGTTCATCATTTTTAACCCCTGGAAGGAGATGTGCTAGTACGTGTGTTGCACAGCATTTAAGGAATACGCTCTTTCGTAGTTGTCATCCTGTAGATTTGTAACTTGAGGAACGCAAAATCAGCACTACTAACGACTCCTGTCTCTCCAATATTTTCAGTAACGCGAATGTATAATATTTATACGGTGACTGCTGTGAGACTGGCACAAGGCTATATGCCACTTAAGTTCTGAGGTTAAATGTTACGTCAGTGATGCAGAAAATTTGTATTGACCATCTGCCCATTGAACCCATTAACAAAGAAGCCTCACAGTATCACTGTGAGATAGGGAATGATGATCTCTATTTAACAAGTGATAAAACTGAGCCCCAAAGGGCTCGTGTAATCATTTCAAGTCATGCAGGAAGTATATAATAGAGCCAGCAATGAAAGCCAGCTCACCTATCCTTCCTATTTGGACATCCCTGCATTTGATGCCCTTTTTCACTATGTTCTGTCCCGAGTGCAATGAGTACATCAACAGCTATACACCCTTTATGCACAGTTTTAACCATCAGATTTTCTTACTTCGAGCACACGGTTAATGTGAAGCGTGAATCGTGCTCGTCCCTGAAGAACAACATGAGATACAATGCAAAAATGCCAGCATAAACAGCACCAGATGGCCTTCGTAAATTGAGCAAGTTAGCATAAAATGCCAAAAGGGACATGTGTTATTGTGACCTCTCTTTCTATTTTTCTGCATGATGTTGAGAGGAAGACTATGCAGATCTTTCTGCAGTACAGAGAGGCACTGCTGGTATAGAACGACTAACACTTCTCCTTTTGCAGTCTTGCTGAACGTCTCTTTGATTTCCTTTAGTAAATGTCAAGTCACATGTTGGCTGCTTGCATTCTAAAACTGAAGTATAAATCATCTTCTCAAGTGACAGAAGATGTCATTTTTCCTTGCAAAATATTTTTCTAACTATATCTTATGTAACTGTTACAGTTGTTGACATTTTCCTTAAAAGCCCTGTTCATTTGACACTCAAGATTCAGTAGAAAGCTATAGACTGGAATAGAGAATTCTTTTGCCTTTGCTTATGGCTGTTTTCTTTACCATGAGTTAAAGAAAGGAATATTATGCATTTCTGACTCATGCTGTAGAAAGGTATTTTATTTTTAATATCATTAGAATTTTAAAATAAGGAGAAGGATAAACCTCAGCACAGGTGAAACCGAGAGTTAATACGCTTCAATTATAGAAAGAGGCTATTAAAGTTTGATGGGATGCTATCACTGATAGTTCAAATATGATATGGTGATGGGGGGAGTGTAGGTAATGAGATGAACGCTAGAGAAAGGCTGTTGATTTTTGTGGAAAACGTTTATAAAAAATACATGATCCTCAACCAAAGGTGTTCATGTGGATATATCCATAGGAAAAAATCAGAGTATATCGTTCTCACGTCTGTCTTGGGTTGGGTCTGCAAGAAGTGTAGCCCTATATAGCTGTGACTTGGCATAGATAAAGACTGAAAGTACTTGCCCATACCTTATGTTGTATTGTGCCTGACTCCTGCTGAGTTTAAGGGTGATACTGTAGCAGTAATAATCTGCTTTCCCTCTACCCTTAACATGTCTGCAGAAAACTAATGATACTTCTTCCTGATGAGTCTTTTAAATCAAACTTAGCAACTGTAACAATTTCTTAGAAAAAAATGGCTGCAGAACATGCAGTTAATTGGTGTGAAATTCCTGCTGGCAAGGCCTATGACTTGTAGCTTCTGCTGGACCCAGCTGAGGGATGAAAGAGAGAACTTCTGTAGGAATTTCTGCAGATATTACCTATGCCAACCTCACCCTGATGAGCAGTGAATTAAAGTGCTTCCCAATTGTTCTGGAAAAACAAGTTCAAGAAGCACTGTGTTCCTTCTGAGGGAATGCTACAAGGGTAATCCGGAATGCCAGGAGTTTGGTCTTGAGAGCGGGTCCATTAATCTTAACACATCCAAGTCCAAATGTTTTGGTTACATTTTAAGTAAGCTAGAGACCTTTATGCAGCTGCTTTAAAGACACCTTTAGGAGTTTGAAGATGTCCATACTGACAAAGCCTTAGTCTCTCAAACCTAGGGTCTGAATTGTTTGGCTAAGCATCCTGTTGCTGTCAAAGAAATGCTGAGTTTAAGGAGGGAAGTCAGATCTTGATCTAAATATCTCTGCTTTATAATGAGATACCGTATAATAAAAACCTGCACCATATAATAAAAACCTGCACAGTGAACAGCTGAACTCAACACAGCCACATGTTAGAGGGGCCACTTGTCTCGTTTAAAGAAAGGAGTAGAAAGTGCCCTCCTCATTCCTGTGACTGGCCTGAAGGCCAGATTCCCTGCAGAGTTTAGAGCAACCTACCCTGACACCTGTGGCATCTCATGATCATGAGTTAGGGGTTTGTAGAATCACAGTTCCCTTCTTGTCAACACGAGAAGAAGGAGATGGGTCCCCAGGAAACAGATCCCCTGTATCAGTCTACATACTTAGATGGTCTTGTCACTGAAGGTTCTCAAAGCTGGTTCATGGACATTACAGATTTGTCCTCCTCAGGTCACAGAGGTAGGAACAGAATATTTTACAGGTGTGGAAGTGAAGCACAGATGTGGATACTTTAAGATGCATTCATCTTACAGATGAATTTAAGATGTATTTAAGATGTTTTCAGGGAGACCAATAGCCGGGTTGCAGTCTGCCTTTGGAAGCCTGACTAGTTATTTTAGCATCTAAAGAAGCCAAGTGAACTGAACTGTTTTTTTGTAAAAACTACACAAGTATTTGCCCAAGATCATGAAGGAAATACATAGTACAGTTGTGAAATGAATCAATTTTCTACATACCCAAGGGACCTTCCTCTCTCCCACTTCACTCTCTTCTCTGTTCCAAAGACTTATTTTGCTGTGTTTTTTGAAGACAATGCAGCTCTTCTGTGAACTGTTCTCATTACATCTTTCTTTCTCTTGCTGCAAGCTGTAATACAGGGGGGCTCCCAACAATACTCTCAGAAAGTCCCCTAGTGCACATCAGACAATACTGGGTCCTGAACCCTAAAGTCTCCAAAGGCTTACTGGATGATCTCCTTTTAAGACCTCTGTTGGTACCAGTTATTTTAAATTACAAACCATTGGCAGGTCTCAGAAATCTGCAACAGTAGGTCTCCCCAGTTGTTATATATCTCAGGAGATCTTCAAAGAAAAGGAGGGTGATTAAAGTTTATGGCTCGAGCAAGAACAAGTCAGAGAGAGCATTTTCCAATAGGGTTTTTTTGGTGGGTTGTTTTTTTTTTTTTGTTTTGTTTTTGTTTTTTTTATGAGTTTTTTTTAAAGGAAAAGTATTTTTCACTGACTGGCCTTTCTAATGATTGAATACACTGTGAGTTCTGTATTTGCAAGCAGGCCTAGAGGAACACACTTTTATTTTCTGCTGGAAGACTGCAGCCTTTAGCACTCTCAATATTAAGATCATTGGAGCCAGGGTTCCCTGCTGATGTTACTAAAATGAACCTTAATCAATCTTGAAAAAAGACTTTAATGACCTGAATTATGGCCCCCAGTGCTAGATCTTTGGTAGGAGAGTGAGCCTAGCAACATTGATTTTTGCATGCTCAGCATTTCTTCGGATGCTTTTGCCACTTGTTAGCGCTGTATCTTTTAATAAAACCTCAGCTTCTGAAGTACCTTTTCCCAGCAACCTTTCTGTGTTTCAGTGGAACGTTTTTACATCATTCACGTCTATTTTTCTGCATTTTGAAGAAAATGCATTTTGAGGAAGATTCTGGATTTCAAAACTAATCTAAAAATGGCAACTTCCTTCCCTCTCTAATGATGACACGGCTCTTTTGAGTCCCACCAGATGGGGAAGATGAGCCAGAAAGTAACATGGGTAGTCAACCAATTTAATCCTTTCGTTTTCGCTTTTTCTTGAGGAGTCACATGCTGGTTTTTTGCCGTAGTATGGCATTTTAAATCTTGGCCTGGGCGTTTAGAAGAACTTGAGATTGGTTTTAATAAAACAGCTGGAGACATTTGGAGAATTCAGAGCCTTCCCAAGAGAACTGTAAATATTTGACAGGGGCTGCCTTCATTTTTGGCCAGAAAATCCAACGGGGAGTGCACAGGAGCAGTTTACTGTTCAGATGTGAAGAGTGATGGGGGAGAAGCTGAAACTAATAGGATCGCTAATATTTCTCTAGGTTTGTGTTTTCACAATGCAAAGTCCACAGGTGGCACCTTGTATGTGGCCTGCAGCCGCCTGACCTCCTTCTGTAAAGGTGACCTTGTGGTGTGATAGGTTGGTCCTCTGTGAGTAAGTTGTTACTGAGCAGACCACTAATACTGCTCCACAGCACTATTGCTGTACCTTTATAGGGACTGCTAAATGATGTGGTATGTACCACAGAGACCACTGGCCAGAGATGAGTGCCGTCAGAGGGTGAGAGGGGGTTAACCACAACGTATTTACCATTTTAGTGTGCACTGGAAAAAAAAAACCAAACAAAAAAACCAAACCCAAAACAACCAGCTGAAAACAGGATTTTCCTTTAGTGCTCTTTGTACATTGTGGTTTTACATTGGCTGCAGAAAAGGTTCTGTTCAGTGTTGATGGCAAACAGTGATTAAGCAATTCCTTCCAACTGCTCACTAATGAGCAGAAACCAAGTTGAACCAGTTATTCATATTGAGCTAAGCTTACAAAAAAAAAAAAAAATCATGTAGTTATGAACATAAATGTTCTCATCTAAATCAAAACTTTCCCAGAATAGTGCACTTGGGGCTGGATGTCTTTCTTCAAGCTTATTCCTAATGGCAGAGGATATGAAAAAGCAAATGCTAATAGAATATGATTATAGTTCTTAATGTAATTTAAAATATTCCATTGTAAGTGAAATACTGATGCACGAGGGCAGGACCTCTGAACCACATGCATTTACAAGCCTGTCCTACGCAAAAAGTAAGTGTCTTGTATGCTGCTGTTGAGACTTACTATCTTCTCTAAAGCTTCTTTAAGATTTGAGTGGAAGCACTGCTCAAGCAGGAGTATCAAGGATTTTAGATTTATGGCATTAAGAGCTAATGGGAAGCACATTTGCTGTACATTCATATTCCTAAGCTGTTTTACTCATGGCACTTCAAGGCCAAGTGGGGCCTGGGGTAGATGTGCTTTCAAATTAAAGAAAAAAAAAGGTTTCAATATTGATATTGAGAAAGGGTGTATATACTGCCATCAGTGAGATGACAATGAAACAAGCTGAGGGCAGCAGGGTGGGAGGCAGCTCTGTAGAAAAGGGTCAGGGAGTCTTGATGCACAGGCTGACACCAGCCAACCGTTTGCCTTTCCAGCACAAAGCCAACTGCATCCAGGGATGCATTATCAGAACCACAGCAAACAGCTCTAGGTTGGGGCAACCTAGTACAAGAAAGATTTCACCGTGCTGGCCTGAGCCCGATGGAGGGCCGCCAGTCTCGTCAGGGCTGGAGCATGTGGTAAGGAAGGAGAAGCTTAGAGAGATGGGTCTGTCCAGGCTGCAAAAAGAAAGGCAAAGGGGAGACCTTATTGCTGTCTGCAACTACCCAATCTCAGGGTAAGGAGAATATGGAGCCTGACTCATCTTGGAGGCACATGGGAATGGAATGAGGGCAAACAACCACAACTTGAAACATGAGAAATTCCAATCAGATAAAGGGAAAATCTTTTTACCAAAGAATGGTAAAACACTGGTACAGGTGCTCAGAGAGGTTGTGGGTTCTCCGTACTTGGAGGTGTCCAAGATTCATTTGGATACGTGCCTGAGCAACCTGATCTAATTAGACCTGCTTTGAGCAGGAGGTTGGACTAGATGCTTCCAGAGGTCCCTTCCAACCTGAATTTTCTGTGGTTCTTTGATTCTGTCATAACAAGGACTAAACCAAGAGTGATATTTGCAGGTTTGGGTCACTGGAAGATCTAAAAGGAACAACTCGCTGAAAATCAGAATGAAATAATATGATCAATTCACCTTCTGGCATCAGCAGAGCCAGGGGTATACGTAATGAAGACCTCAGCATTTCTTCTCCATGCTTCTGCCTAAAGTGAAATCACAGAAAACACTGAAGCCAGATAAAATTCTCCTTGACTTCACAAGGCTCTGAACCCTGTCAGCTTACATGGTGGCCATAGGAGGGTTCTTCAGAGTCAAACTTTCAAGTTTTGTGTGGCAAACTTTAAAGAATAATTTTCAGTTTTTCTTCTAGTATATTTCACAACCTCCAGATTCCTGTAGCATATATTGATAAATTTATGCTAGTATTGGAAGCAAAAAAAGCAGTATTTCTCTCTCAGCTTTGTACCCTTGTTCTTGTAAGTGCTAGTATTTAATTGAGTTGCTCAAAAAAGGAGGGAAAACGGGAGGGTATAAAAGCTTCCTTCCTATGATCCCCACCTTAGAAAGTATTTCAAAGCTTTGGAAACTGACATTTAGAAAGCACATCTTAGAAAGAAAACCTGTGTAAAAAGTCCAAACTTTATCACGTGAGCTTTAATTACACCCTGAAACCACTTGCTTTTTCCAACCATGATAAAACACAGAAAATGCAGTATAAACATAGAGTGCAGTATGAGGTCATGTTCCTTCACTGCGTTTCTGGAAAGGGGGAAGGCTTTTTAGCATTGCTTAGGCTGGTCTGATGAAATAGCGCTTGTCAGCAGTGTATATAGCCCTGTTACGTTACATTTATACGATTAAAAGTGCCCACAGTATGTTTCCTCCTCTTGTCTAACCAGCCTGTTCTAATGCCGTAATGTTGCATATATTATTGATAAGAATATTAATTGTGTGGGTTATGTGTAAGTACAGATATTGATAAATTCACACAGGAGTCTACTTGGCCCCTAAAATTTTTATGCAACTTTACTGTTAGTAAAGAACCATTTTGGAAACCAAAGTGCCTGTTTCAGCAGCCTGGTTTGATCCTTTCATGCAGTCAGTGTTCTGAATGAGTGCAGGTATACGTGGAATTAGGAATTTACAATGGTTCGGGAATATTTAAGAACAAAAATACCTGCAATGTAGTGGTCAATTTCTCATGAATGATGGCTACAGAATGATTTGGTCCATTTTCTGTCCTAACCTTCATAATGTACTCTTCCATAAGAGCTGGCTGGATCTAAGGAGTGTCTGTCATTATTGCAGTGTCAATTATTGCCAATTCCGGTGTTAGGCGTCTGTTGTAATTTTATAGTGATATTAATGATACATTTTTGTTTCTTTTCCGCTTACATCTTAGCCTTCAGAACTTTGTTTTCTTTGCAGTGTTTTCCCAGTAGTCATGAGGGATATTTACATATATCTGACATGATACATTAGTCCAGTAGCTGGAGTATTAAAAAGCAAGAAACGTAAGAGTTGCGATTCCGAGAACTGGTAATATCACTTCTACAATTTAGGAAAATTTTTTTTTTTTTTTAATGGAACATTTATATGCTTGTATGTGAATCCATTACATGCCATACACCGTGGTTAGCAACAGCTTTTGTGTCTCATGGCTCAGGTTCCCATACACTCCTGACAGTATGTATATTCATGAGATTCATGACATTTTCCTGCATCTGCTCTTCTAACAGATTTCGTTTCAAAGCAGCACTTCATTGATGTAGTACACTGACACATTTTACGTGTAATTGCGTTTCATCTCATTGCGTGATTATTTTGTGACACCTAGTGGATAAATTGATAGTGGTGCCGATTTGAATTTCCTTGGGTTGTTGGGTTTGTTTTTTTTTTTTTAGATTGTCTTGATAGACATTCTGCCCTGGAAACTCATTTCACGTTATGAACACAGAGGCTCTCTTGCTTTCTTATTTGATTTCTCCTTCCCTTTGTTTTTCCTCTTTAATTTTGCTCGTGGAATAACTCCCTCATAGCCAGGTGAACAAATACCCAACACCAGTCTTGAGGACATGCCAAGAGTCCCACAACAATACAGGGTGGTAAATGTTTGAAGGTTTCATGATATTGTTTAGTCAGGGTCCCTACATGTGCAGCAGGTAATCTTCACACATCAACTTTTTCTACCATACCAACTTTTCCATGGTGTGCTTCAAACATGCAATTCCCTTAGGGATTGAGCGTACACTAAAGTTGTAACACCTTACAAAGCCATACTTACACTTACTACACTATGAGGCCTCTTAGAAATATCCATTTCTTTACTGTTCTAGGAGAATGAAGTCTGATAAATAATTAAAATATTATTCCTTACACACAAGAATGTTTTCAGAGTATTTACATCAAGAAACAGAGTCTAGAAATGCCTTAAATGCCTGACCTACTTTCACAACTAAGATATATCTCATGAAGTATATCTTAATTTACATGTCATGGATTCTATGCCTGAAGCTTAATTCAGAGTCATTCCTCCTACAGGAAAATGATGAAATGCGGTCCAGTATGTTTGCTGTAAGTAATATGAGATAGCAAAATAGGTATTTTTACATGACTCTATTTTTTTATGTTGATGAGGGGAGGGGAATTAATGATTTCAGTTGCACCGAGTCTGGTTGTTGTAGCTCTGGGTTGTTACTATTAGTGTGCCCATTTCTGTTTTCAGAGAAGGTATACTATGCTGCTTGCCCGATAGATTTTAAATTCTGAAATCTTCTGGCATCCCAGAGCAGGCGCAGAACAATAGCTTACATGATAGCTAGGACAAGATTTTAGAAGTTTTTAAATAGGAGTTAAAAGGAACTGTGAGGCACATGAATTTGGAGATAAGAGGCTATGTATTTTTCATATGTGGGGAATGGGAATGGAGTTGTGCAGAGGACATGAAGAAATTGATTTTAAAGACGGTCTTCAAGATTTTGGGTTTCAGCTTGTCACTCTTCAGAGAAAATGTGTTGCATATTTCCTCTCCCAAGAGGCTTCAAAATCAGAAAATGTAATACTAAACTATGTCTTTAGTACCGACCGACGAGGCACTCTTCCTGTGCTTTTCCTAGCTGCTCATCCTAACAGTTCTCTGGTGACTTTCATTTATGTAAAATTAGGGCCTGTAGCAACAGCATCATGAATAATGGACACAAAAGAGTCTAACGCACTGTCGAGCTCTCGCAAAGATCTGCTTGCTCTCTACCACCCGAAGCCCTGCTTTAAGTCTGTTAATGAATGTTTAGTGAAAGCTTTAGTCTCAGGTAAAAAGACTTAACACTAGAGTAAATCTATGGAGACTTCTGGTCACCTGAGGAAACAAAAGGTTGTAGAGAGGGAGCTGAAGCAGGCAGCGCTGTGTGTCTATCCACCCCAGCTCCTTGCCTGTAGCTCATGGGGAGCTCTCCCTTTGTCAGCAAGGGCCACATCAGTGTCAGGGCCCTGGTCACCCCTGGAATCCAAAAGCCTTCATCCCCCTTGGCGCATGGGTGCCAACGGTCAAGCTGCAGCAAAAATTGGCCATTTTTGGTGTTTTCCCCTCTGGCTTTTTTTAAGACTTGTGTTTTGTAAACCCAGTATGGGCGTTGGACTGGGTGATGTGCTGGATGGCTAATGAGGCTGGTAATCTCATTAGCCTGTGCAGTGAGTGCCTTCTCTGTAAGCTTTCTTTTCAGTGTCTTTGTTGCACCCACAGCATGGAGCACTCCGAATGGAAAATAACTGATCAGAGCAGAGGCGAACTAATCATGACAAAAGCACATGTGTATGTGTTTTTAATCGTAACACAACTTGAGACAATATCAAAGGGTGGTAACAGAGCTGTTACTGCACACGGAGATGATCTACTGGTAACCAAAGAAAAACAAAAGCGAAATGGCAAAAGGGATCTTAATTATTAGCAGTGCTCTTAGCAGCAAATTCATGGAGGCACCTGGGAGTTAGAGGCGTGAAAGAGGCAGGGCCCAGCTCAGGCTCCAGAGGCAGGATGTGAACCAGGGAGGCAGAGCGGCCTTTGGCTGGTGGAGGCTTCTCACTTGTCATCTGGTGTGTGCCGTGGCCTGGTAAAGCCATATCCTAACACGGATGTGAACACTTCGAACGGGGTCAGTGAAAATACTTGCTCTTGCAAAAGGGTTTTGTTGAGCAGGTTTATAGCCTCTCTGCCCCACCCTGCAAAAAAGTAATTGGAAATAAAAATCCTGCTGCAGTTTTTGTTTGCAAGACCTGTACAAGTGTTTTCCCTATGTTAATGTGTGTGAACTTCCAGGCTTCTGCTTCTTGGCTGTCAGGTTGAACCAAGTCCAGTGGCTTGAGCCAAAATACAGTCCAGACCTCAGAACATCATTCTAAAATGGAAATGAATTCTAAGCTTTTAACAATACTGTAAAACAAACATTCTACATGTATTGGTGATTTTATGCCAGCTTTTCATGTAATGCTGTGAATGGTTTTGAATGTTATGGTCTAAACTGATCATGACAAATGTAACAGTTTGTATAGGATGGATTTTGCTTGTCTGCCGTAACACAAAACATTCTTCGTTAGCACTCGAGTAACTTTATCCTGTTTGTGGTGATGGCAAATGCAAGTGTGCGTTGATGTAAATACAGAATTTTAGGCTATGTCCATGTAATGCTGGCTTATTGAGCCCTCAGTCTAATCCTGGTCCCAGACTACTGATTTCCTCACTCCTACTTGTCAGCTGCTTGGTCTCACTAAGGGCTAAAATTTAAAATGAAAGCCTTATCAGGCAAAGGGCAGGAGACATTTTTCTACCAACTAGAATTACTGCCACAGCTGCATTTCTGCAAAATGAATTTTAGTTTCTTGTTGAGGCTTAGAACATACCCTGGCAGACGTTCCCTCGTGGTGCTTAATTAAGTTAGGAATTGCACATACTGGTTTATTGCATGTCTTTTAAAAAGAAAACCGTTTCCAAGGATTTAAATCCATTTAATACAGTTTTCCAAAAATGGAATTGTGGGTTGAGATTGGAGATGGCAGTTTTTAAGGTGTCAGATGAATATTGTATTCAGTCTTGTGACTCTGGTTAATGTTATTTTCCTAGCTTGCATAAGGAACTGAAATAAATAACACTTCCTATCAGTGGTATCACATAGGTTAGGTTTGACACTGTATGAACTGCAAAATCTAGTTGACTTAAAAGTCAGACGGCTTACTTAAGATTCTCTGTGTAGTAACGAGGTTTTTTCCATCCAAAAAATGCTTTAAAAATTACTCAAATCATTGCTTGTGGGATGGCTGAGCATTTAGCTAGAAAAACTGGAAGACTGTGAACCAGACTGTTATCTGCATCAATGAGTGTGCCAAGGTGCATTTTTTATTTTCACAGGGCTTGAGGAGAAGCAGAAAGACACACTTTTGAAGAGTTGGACATCATATATCCTACTGAAGAGAAGGCTGCTCAATTGAAGGGGCCAGTTTTGTGTTCAGAGATGCTTAGCAAATCCAGGTACAGTCAGCTGAGTTACACAAATTCAACTCTTCCAAAAAAAAAGGACAATGTTCAATGTTCAGCATCCCAAAATAAGCACGTATTTGAAGTATTTGGGGAACATGTCATTAATATTTCATTTTTGTGTCATCTGCATTAGAGCATGGAGATAAATTATGAATGCTTAGGAAATGCTTACTCTAAGAAAGGTATTAAGTGCCCCTTTTATTCTTAGTGATCCCTGACAAGAGAAAATAAACCTGCCACATTTTCTTAGCTCTTTCTCAACAAGAAACAATCCCCAATTTGTCACAGCTTTGTCTCCTCTTACAGCAGACACTCATCTCCCAGATCATCCAGCCCTTGTTTTTTTGCTTTTAGGCACGGTAGGATATCAAGAGTACCTGGCAACGTCTGGTGGGGGGGGTTTATGAGATACACCTCACGTGCCCCAAATGGATTTGCCATTTCCACACAGGTTTCCTCTCCCCTGGATGCTGGCCTCACTCTGTTGTCTGGGCATTGGGGTCTGGTAATCGTCCGTGCTGCTGTGGAGAGCTCAGAAACGCAGCCCAGCTTGAGTCCCTTACTGGTGCCGCGGCCGGTGCTCCCGCGGTCATCCCTGTCAGGCTCATCTTAGACCTGGGCAGAAAGCCCATCAGGACGAACGCAGCAGCTTGTCCAGGAAGTAAGTAGATGGAAAGATTATGCTAAGATAACTGGTAGGTAAATATTTAAGTCCTACAAAAACAAATAGCTCAGAATACACTGAACAGTTCTGCATTCCTTTTAGAGGTTGTATTTAAAAAAAAAAAAAAAGTATCTGCTTAAACATATATTTACTTAAGAATAAAAATGCAACATCCAGAGCAGCCAGCGATTAGCCCTGGTTTAATTTCTCTTTTTGTGGAGGCTTTGAGAGTTTCTCAATACTTGCTTTGAGGGCTTTTTAGCATTCAGAGTATTGTAATACTCTGAATCAGAACTCAGAACTAAACGCAACAGAAAAAGTAAGAATTTTTCATTGTAGGTACTGAGGTACTATAGTTTGTCAAAGCAGAAGACGTGATCCCACATCCAAGGAAAATGAGATGTTGTTTTGCTGGAAAACTCTTTTTCCCAGCACATTCCATTTCGAAGCACCCATTGAACATTCACGGCATTCTACAGCAGTAAGACTGTGAAATGCCTAACGTGTATGTATAGAACATGCCTCTGAAGGTGCAGGACACCTTTGATCTACCCAGCCCTGGCTCCTTGTCTTTACTGCCGGTCAGATCTCTATACACCCATTCAGTAGGTTAAAGCAGATAACGTTATGTGTGTCCCATTATTTGATGCCGTTGTAAACCTTTTCTGACAGGTCTATGTCAATTTCCTTGACATTAGCACTGGTCCACATGAGGGTAAGGAAGCTCCCCTGCAGGTCTGGGCCGGTAGTCAGCCTACAGTATGCAAAATGGAATTACTTAAACTCGGGTATTTGTGTGTTTTTACATTCTGTTGCCTTTTTTTTTTTTTTTGTCATACATAAAATGTTCAGATTTTAGGAACATACATAAATAATTGCAGAGCTCAGAGACATTTAGCCAGAGCCTTCTTACTCATTTCACAGCTGCTGCTTTTTCCAAATATTTGCAGTTACATGATGACAATGGTTTCAGTAAATATGCACAGTTATTTATCAAATAGAACTGTGTCATAGTCCCTACGATGTTCTGCGTAATAAAGAAAGTAGACGAAGCTGAACAAAAGTTATAAAACCGATTTTAATAGAATTACTGCTCAGTGCAAATAATCATTGGCTCCTAAGTTCTTTTCTGATGTGTAAGCTTGCTAAGGATCCAGAAGCATTGACTTCTATGCCTCGTGATCTGTGCTGCATTGGATCAACAGGACCTTCTTTGAAGGCACTGAGGCCAAGTGTTGATTGTTGAAATCAGCATGGGAATTGCTCCTCTTCATGAGTCTCCTGATGACTGTGAGGAAAATGTTGCCCACGCAAAACTGTGAATAGGGTCTGCAGAAACCAGAACAACACACCTGAACATTACAGCACCAGTTAACCTCATTGATGAGCCATTCACCAAAGTTGATCACCCGTTTGGATGTTATCACAAAGGTAAAGAATGATAAACTTTATCTCCTGGCCACAGCCTGTCTATACTAATGCCTACTTAAAGAGCTGTCATCTCCCATTTTGGAAGCAGCTGGATGTAAGTAATGGGTAAGATCATGATATACATCGTACTTTGTGGAAGTCACAAAATCTGTCTTTGTGGAATACTTTTTATTTCCCGAGGGCTGCATGCTATATGAAAGCAGTGTGTATCAATTTGTTATATTTAGCTAAAAATACATTTGAAAATATTATGTGCAAAGTTCATCATACATAGATCCCAGGAAACTGAATCCTTCCCTCCACCAAATAATATCTATCTAAAGTCTCTGGGAAAGTTACTCGCTGTGGTATTGCTCTGTCACAGCCATGCCCTGGGAGAATGATGTGGCAGTTCAATTCCCTGCCCTTTCGCACTTGTAAATCATCAGAGGTTTTGAGTGGAAGGTGCTGTGAAATCACAAAACACTTGTTCTGTGTTGTCCCAGAGTCTGTTAATTAGTAAGGCTTTTAATTATGTAACTACACTACTTTAAAACTGTCCTCTTTCCTATTACATCATTGAAGTAGAAGACTTGGCCCTGTGCCTTTTAAAAAGTGACTGCTGAGGTATTTATTAACAGGAGCTCTAAGACATTTTTTAGTGAGCAGTGAGAGCTGGAGTATGGAAATGTCATATTTTACCTAGTATTAAACAGTTGCTAAACTAGGAACATAACTCTTGCCAGCTTGTTATTTTGCATGCGTGTCTTCTTCATAGAAAGAAATGAACATGCATTTTTCTTTAAGTATTTTTAAGTTTACCTTTGGTGATCTAGTCAAGTAAAATAAGTTCCTAAGCAGCTTGTGAGAGCAGAAGACTAATTTTAGGCGTTGGATAAAGCACATTCTTTTCCATTTTTGTCTGCTAACAAGTACTGCTAATACCCATAATAACAGATCTTCTAGAAAATAGTATTGCACCAAGTTTATTGCAAATAATTAGCTCCGTATCTTTGTGGATTAAAAAACTGCTCCTGTTTTTGTGAGACCTACACACTGAGGCAACATCAGAACTGCACCTAGAGAAAAGAGTCTTTCATGTTATTGTTGTAGGAAATAAGCAAATCCTTTTTAAATGTTTAATAAAAGATCACCACTTTTTCATCATTAAGGTGAACATTTTCCAGTCTCTCACCTAGCATTGCGCCTGAAAGTGAAGTCGAGATATATTTAAGATAGGCTGGCACTGTAAATCCCTGGAACATACACAGACTTTCTAAAATGTTGCCACTGTTTGGGTCTGTACTGGAATCAGCTGTACGTGTAGGATCTTCCACCAAAATTTCTGTTTGTTGGAGGTGTTTGGGTCTGTGGGGTAGTTTGGGCTTTTCACTACTGTGAATGCATCCTTTTAATGCCAGCTTGGTCCTTTGTACTTTTGCCACTGGACCATCCACCATAAAGAGTGGCTACACTGAAAGGTTACAGTGGTTTTTATACTCCCACTATAAAGCAAATGCTTAAATGAAAGTCTTACTTGGAAGTCAATCGCACAATACGCAGCTTTCCTCAAATTATATTATGTAACACCGTTGTATTTATATGAGCGTGGGGTTTAGTTTGCACCTACAGCCCTTTCTGTGATGTGACTGCAGAATGCAAGGTACCCCCCGGGGTTGCCAAAACTCGCTGATGCCTGCACAGAGCTTCAGCCAAAGATCCCATATAAATTTTTGGCCCTTAGGAAAAATACTGAGATCTCTTGACTGCACCCCTATAGATGTTTGGGGTTTAAATATTTTATCTTTAGAGGATAAGGGTTTTTGAGAAGGATTATTGAGAGGGTAATTGACCTTGCCAAAAAGCTGGCACTCAGAAAATGCAGATATTTAAACCCCTTAAGTACATCAAGAAAACTATCATGCTTTCTGCTGCAGAGCCTTCCAAATGGGTTTCTTTCACAGTGGTTAGAGAGCAGCTTCTGCTGCCAGTTTTTACCAGTTTATGTTAATGGGATGTTGAAATGTCTCATTCTGTACAGTATACAAGGAATGTTTCAGTGTATATCCTTTTTGACCTACGAGGGCATTGATGTCACAAGAGGTGAAGTCGGGGGTTGTACAGTATTTTCTCCAGTACGTTGTGCCAGAAAGGACGGAGCCGCACCATTCCCGTTTCCTGCAACAGCTGTGTGCCATGTACAGCTCACAGCAACCAGTAACCTGCTACACATCATCTTAGGCTACTACAGTGAAACAATCTTTGAAGCTGAGGGTATAACGTTGCCCTTTATAGAATAACACGTTGATACCTGATTTGGTTGGACATCTGCATTCTCCTTCCTTGTTTAAAAGTGTGTTTGCTGCTCGAAGGTGAGGTAGCTGGTACCTTTCTCTGCCTGTCTCTGCAACGCTTTTAACAATTTAGTCTGTCTGAAAAAATGCATTTCCTTTTTTTACTGTACTTTATCTGTTGCCTGTCTCTCAAGCTGGTGGTCCCCAATGGGCTGTGGTATACTTGTGGTAGTAATAACTGAATGAGAATGCCAGCACTGTGCATGGTTCTTCTTGAGAAAATGTACAGAGAAGCTACTCTGAGCTTTTCAATGTGCTCTCGCTCACCTTGTAATTGTTTCAATATGCAGTGAAATGAAATTGATAAGTATGTCTTTTCTTTTGCTCCTTTCTTTTTAGGTCCCCATATCAATTATGCTGAAAGTGGTGACAGATCACTTCAGTTACCCTGAAATGTGACCTGCTGCCTTTTGGGTGAGATCTGCTTTGTAATGAAACATCATTTTAGTTTATGTGTGTGTGGTTGATGCATGTATCATTTACTGTTCTCTTTAGTTCACTGTTAACAGTAAGTTAGCTGATTAAGTTAGGGTATTTGCTTTAACAGTTTCCTTGTTTATTAAAGCAGTCCATGTATTACAGTATGGACTGGGATCTCGGTTAGTTCCACTTAGAAACATAGAAACATAAAAACATAGAAACATAGACCTGTCTGGGTTGGAAGGAGCCTCCAGAGGTCATCTAGTCCAACCCTCCTGCTGAGAGCAGGGACAGCCTCAACTAGAGCAGGTTGCTCAGAGCTCTGTCAA